>CAJHZI010000488.1:205000-212500 GCA_905160935.1 Enchytraeus crypticus | reverse complement strand
TAATTAACTTCATAAAGTATAATATTAGCATTTAGTGAGCATGAAACGAAATATTTGTTTCTAACTGGAACGTCCAATAACATCGTCCTCTGAAAGGTTTTCCTGTGTAATTATCATATTTAAAAATTTATACCTATAGCTAAATTTTTCTCTCTCCCTCTTAGTACACTGCCAAATCTCGGTCTTCCTCTAACCTTCTTTCCATACACTATTCCATCAATGACCTCTTTTGGCAAGCCTCTCGTGATAGTCCTTGTGATATTTTGTAATTTTGTCAGTCGTTTTGAGCTTCTCCAGTCTGCTTCAAATCGACATCGCCATTTGCTGGAGCCAGGGGCGATGTCGGTAAGTTATCCGAAAGTGGATCAGTATGTGCGGGGTTCAAACCCTGGGCTCGCCCGTCACTGACATCGCTTTCGATGTCAGCTATGTGACGGGCTATTACTTGTAGATTATGTTATCCAAAACTTTTTATATTTAGATTAATTTAGCTATAACTTGTTTATATGTAGACTAATTTAACAATAACTAGTATATCCTATATTAACTAAATGTAGTATAGAGTACGTTACTTTAACGATTATAGTTTACGTTAACTATAAGTAGTATAGATTAAATTAACAATAACAAGCATTGATTAAAACTGTAAAGCTGTAAAGCCAATGTTAACGTCATTTTCATCTCTCGGTTGCGATATCAGTAACGGAAGAGCTCAAGATTCGAACCCACACACACTGATCCGCGGTCGGATATCTTAACGACATCACCACTGGCTGGAGAGCCAGTGGCGATGTCGTTTATTAAGCTAATTAGGCCTAATACACTGTAGATTAAGCTAACTGTAACCATTAAAGATTAAGTTAACTGTAACTATTAGACAAAATGCAAAATAGCCGACATCGCCACTGGCTGTAGCCAGTGGCGATGTCGGTATGATACTCCACCGTGAATCAGTATGTGCGGGTTCAAATCCTGGACTCACCCGTCACTGACATCGCTTTCGAGTGGGGAAACTGACGTTAACCTTAGCGTGTAGCTTTTTATTATAGATTAAGTTAACTATAACTAGTCTATATTAAGTTAACGTTTAATATATTCCAAGGTCAACCGGATACTCTCTCTCAAGGTCAACCGGATACTCTCTCTCAAGGTCAACCGGATACTCTCTCAAGGTCAAACGGATATTCAACTCCAGCTCAAATAATGGAGTCGGCGGCGGAGCGATTCAGATGGCCGGATCACCTAATTCTGGTCGCTACCCTGTCCCTATCCTGTGGGGTTGGGATTTATTACGGAGTGAGAGAGAGGAAGAAGAACACAGCGGAGGATTTTCTGATGGCTGGAAGGAACATGCATCCCATTCCAGTGTCCCTGTCCTTATTCGTCAGCTGGATGTCCGCCATTACCTTCCTAGCTGATCCAGTAGAGGTTGTAGAGATTCTGTCTCTGACTTTCTGTCTCTCTCTGTGTCTCTGTATCTCTCTTTCTCTGTCTGTCTTTCTCTATATCTTTCTTTCTCTATGTCTCTCTCGTTCTCTATGTCTCTCTCTCTGTCTCTGTCTCTCTGCCTGTATGTCTCTCTCTCTGTCTGTCTCTCTCGTTCTCTATGTCTCTCTCTCTCTCTGTTTCTCTGCCTGTGTGTCTCTCTCTGTTTCTGTCTCTGTCTATCTCTCTTTCTCTCTCGTTCTCTTTCTCTATGTCTGTCTCAGTCACTCTGCCTGCATCTCTCTCTTTCTCTCTCTCTCTCTCTCTCTCTCTTTCTCTCTCTCTGTGTCTGTCTCTCTCTCTCTCTCTCTGTCTCTCTTTCTCTATGATTCTCTGTCTCTCTGCCTGTATGTCTCTCTCTCTCTCTCTGCGTCTGTGTGCCTCTCTCTCTGTCTTTCTGTCTCATTCCCTCTTTCTCTCGTTTTCTATGTCTCTCTCTGTCTCTCTGCCTGTAAGTCTCCTTCTATTTATCACTCTAGCAATCAATTAATCAACCAATCAGAAATTCAATCAATCAGTCAATCAATCACTAAATCAGAATTTAAAGTCCTTTTTCTCGTCATAGCAATTTCAAGGACATATAAACACTTCTGGCCTAGCTTTTACTTTTAGTTTTAGCTTTTAGCTTTAGCTTTTAGTTTTAGCTTCAGCTTTTAGCTTTAGCTTTCCTTTCAGCATTTAACTTTAGCTTTAGCTTGTAATTTAAGCATTATCTTTTGGCTGCGTTTAGCGTTTATCGTTTTTCTTTCGATTTAGCTTTTAGCTTTAGCTTTAGCTTTAGTGCGAGCTTTAGCCTTAGTACGAGCTTTTGATTTAGTCTTAGCGCTTACTTTTTAATTTAACACCGGTTTCATTTCTCGAGAGGATACTAGTTTCAAATGCAATTTGAGAAATATTCCACCGCGATGATATCTATCACTTTATGATATTTATCCTCCTAGACATCTGTCACTTTTATGACGTTTAGCCATTTTGTTTAATTTTACGACATTTTAAGCTATTTACCCATTTCATAATCTGCGCATCTTTTTATTTATCCAATGTACAATACGCATTCATTTCAATCACGTATTTTCCTTCAATTTACTACTTTGACTAATCTACATCAGAAATATGTGCATGTAAGTGCCTCTATGGCCTGTATTTTCTTTTCAGTCAATGTTTTCTGTTTCTCATTTCTATATGCTCTGCTTGATGTTTGTTTTAATAATTGGTGAGATAAATTAATAAATTAATAAATAAATCATTCATTCAATCAATCAATCATCAATCATCATGATTTTCCCTTAAATCCTAGTTAAACCGGGGTTGGGATAGGAATAGACTTTCTCCATTCCTCCCTGTCCCACATCATAACATCAGTAAATCCCCAATTTTCCATGTCCTTCATTCAATCAATCAATCAAAAAAATCAATATACCAAAATATTATTAAATCAATAAATCAAGTAAATCAATAAAATGAATCAATGAAATAAATAAATATATAAGTAAATTAATTATTTAATTAATTAATACATAAATAATTAATTAATACATAAATAAATAAAAACTCAGGTGTACTACTACGGAGGTATATACGTGATGTACGCAGTTGGTTACACACTCGCCTTTCCCATCATAGCTCACGTTTTCGCTCCCGTCTACTTCCGCCTTAGGTTAACCAGTATGTGCGAGGTAAGTGGCCTCTTAATAATAAAAATCTAAAAAAGCTAAGGTTAACGTCAGTTTCCTCACACGAAAGCGATTTCAGTGACGGGTGAGCCCAGAATTTGAACCCCACACATAATGATCCACTTTCGGATAACTTACCGACAGCGCCACTGGCTCAAGCCTATTAAGACTAAGCAAGAACTGATGAAGGCAATGTTAATAAGCTAGTTTAGAAAAGTCCTTTCTATATAAACTACATACTCTCTTTCGCTCTCTCTCTCTCTCTCTCTCTCTCTCTCTCTTAGTGCACTGACTACTGGCAAGTCCATGTTATATAACCCCTCCACTCTTCCTCTTCATTTCCACATATGAGTGGATCTTTAAATCACTAAACATACCTAACCTCTGCTTTCCTCTGCCTATATTTCCATCCATGCTACCTTCTATGACTTCTTTTAGTATACCTTCCCCCTTTAGAATGTGTCTTATCCAACTCTTCTTCCTATTTCTTAATACATTTATCAACTGCTAATCTGTATTAACTCTCTCCTGAACTTCCTCATTGTTAACCTTTTGAGTCCAGCTAATCCTCTTTATTCTTCTCTATATCCACATTTCCAGTTCCTCCAGTTTCCTAATATCTTCAGTCCATAAGTTCCATGTCTCACACCCATACAGGCCGAATAGAGTGGCCCATACCAATGTTTTCATTATTTTTAGCTTTACGTCTTTCTTTATACTTTTAGTTAAGAGTTCTTTCGTAATTCCGAAGGCCAAAGTTCTTTCCTATATATGTGCGGGGGTTCAAAATTCAAATCCTGGGCTCTCTCATTACTGATATCGATTTCGAGTAAAGAAACTGACGTTAATATTGGCTTTACCAGCATTTAATATGGCCTTTGGTAATATGAAGACTACATCAAGGCACTAATAAGGAATAGCTAATTGTGAAAGTACTAATTCGTCGATTTATGGAGTGCTCTTTATGGAGCGTAAGTGCAGCATGTGAGAAAGAATTTATACATTGGAACTGATTTCATTGGATTGGAGATCCACATTGAAGAACACTAGTGAGATAGGGAATTTTTCTTAATTATTTAAAAACTTCTTCTGTCTATTTGGGATTCTTTCCTATTTTCTCTCTTATTTTACTATTTCCTTTCCTGATTTTCTAATTTTTCTCCTACTTTCATATTTTCTCTCCTATTTTTATTTTCTCTCCTACTTTACCTAAAAGAGATCAATTAAACGATCAATTAAACGTACTGTCTCTCTTAGTGCACTGCCCACTTGCAGGTCCATGGTATATAACGTCTCCACCCTTCTCTGTCAAAACGTAGGTCTACAGTAACCATATAGTAGCGTGTAAAGCAGTACTTGCGAAATATAAAACATTAAAAAAATAAATACATGTAGATTTTGTTGACTGTTTTACAGATTTTACAGTTGCGCTACAATTCGGCTGTTCTAAGAAGCGCTGCATCAGTTGGCATGGGTTTCGGAGTGGTATGATAATATTTGTAGTAAATAGGACATTCTCTCTCTCTTAGTGCACTGCCTACTGGCAGGTCCGTGGTATATGACGCCTCCACTCTTCTCTGTATTGCGCCTTCCTCTTCATTTCCACATATCAGTGGAGTTCGAAGTCATCTAACATTCTTATTCTCGGCCTGCTTCTGCCTTTATTTTCTTCCATTCTGCCTTCTATGACAGCTTTTAGTAGTCTTTCCCCCTTTTGAATTTGTCCTATCCAACTCTTCTTCCAATTTCTCAATGCATTTATAAGCTGTCTATCGGCACAAAATCTCTCCAGAACGTCCTGATTCGTAACCTTTTGAATCCAGCTAATTCTTTACATTATTCTCTATATCCACATTTCCAATGCCTCTAGCTTCCTGATATCTTCTTTCTTTAAGGTCCATGTTTCACATCCATATAAGAACGTGGTCCATACTAAGTTTTCACTATCTTTAACTTTGCGTCTTTCTTTAGACCTTATGATAAAAGTTCTTGCGCGGATTTAAGAATAACCTTCCAACACCCCGGGATTATTTTCATTCAAAGCTCTCAACACTCGGTCTTCCAAAGTGGGCGCTCACAAAGTACTAACCGGGCGCGACGTAGCTTAACTTCAGTTTGACGCGCAAATAAAGCGAGTGGGCTAAATCCTGCCCAATACATGATCTTAGAGCCTAGCCTCTAGCATATTGGTTAGTTATCCACCGTGTATTAGTTGGCGCAGGGTTCAAATCTCTGCTAGCAATTGTGGTGCCCTCTTGGCAATTAATAATTCTTAAAATAAGCTTTAGTTTAATTTTTTATATTTAACTTAATTTTAGCTTAAGCTTTAGCTCTGAAATTTTAGATTTGCGATTTAGCTTTAGTTTTTAATTTAACTTCGGTTTCGTTTCTTGAATGGGTATTTGAAATGGGTGAGCCCAGGATTTGAAAACTGCAACAATAGCTTCGGACTCGGAAATAACTGCCTAGCTATTTTATACAATTATATACAATTCCACTATTTCACCCACATTTAAAATGTTTAAATTAACATTTGAAGCCTTAAATTAATAATTTAAGTCCTTAAGTTAGCCTTTAAAGTTTTAAGTTGAAATTCTAAGTCATCAGTGCACTTAGGTCAACATACATCTCCGACCCCTACCGACCTTCGCACGGCGCACTAGAATCAAACTAACTTTGACACAGTGCAGACCAGTCGTGAAAAATTTCTATGAATTTCTATGTAGACCTTATGACTGGAATCCTGTTGAACATTGAACCGTTGTATTTTTAAAGTGGAACGAAAAACAAGGAGCTTCTTTGACGAAATCATTGCCTCTGTAAACTTTTAAGAATTCGAAAATCATTTTTAAAGCTAAGATTAATCTTTAATTAATTATGACTGAAAAAATTAACAATACTGGTAGAGTTATTACAGGCACTTATTTTCGAGACACTCATCTAAAAGAAAAAGAGGACTCAAATTTATTATCTACCATATGCTAATATTAGGGTGTTTAATAATTTTTATGCTAATCTGAGTTCACCAGTATATATCTAATCTATATATTTAAACTAATAAAAGTGTTTAAATGTGATAATTTGATTGAATCCCTTAACTAAATATTTCAAAATTTTGAATATACTAATAAGTGATTAAAATTATTAGATAAAAAAGTATTATATAAAATAGTAGTAAAGTATAAACTCGTGTAAACATGAGAACCGGTCCAAATCGATTGTTAAAAAATAAAGATGTCTATAGTTTAGTTCCATAATAACGACAATCAGATCATATATAGATAATTGATCATCCATGATGACATTTAATACCATTACTGCCGATAGTTAAATTGCTTAGATTATATAATTATATTATAATTACATAACTTAAATTATATGTGTATTTAGCCAAACGTCGACAATAGGAAAGCACCCTAATTAATTTAAAATTAAAGAATCCAAGCAGTGAATGTTAAAGAGTAGTGAGCGGCCAGTTCTAATAGTAATATAAAATAATAATTAGGGTCTATATAGATTTACTACTGAAAGCAGTAAAACCACGGGAGGCGTAGCGTATTTAACATCAATGTTCAAAAGCACAATGTTTATCCTTAATGTGACTCGACACACTCGAGCTACCGTCCACAAGTCTAGTCCAGCTTTCATTTAGCTAAGCTAACGGAACTTCAGAACTGTTCAACATTTCAGACGAATGGAATAGAATTTGCCTAGGCTACTAAATTTAAATGAATCAGAAGAAGTAAAAATAGAGAATAAAAACTTAATTTTTGAGGTGTTTACTTTTTGAGTAATAATAACGCTCCTCTGTTACAGAAAACTTACTTTAATTTAGATCAGTGTTGTTCTTAATATAGACCTTCTTGCTATAATTTGTCCACTAATATTTCGAATTAAATTTGATATTTAAGATATAATAAAATAAAATAAATAATTTATTTTCAGATGTCCTATCTAAGCGTTGTGTTATTCGCTCCAGCTGTGGCTCTCAGTCTAGGTTATCCTGCTATCAATCAATCAATCAATAAATCAATCAATAAATCAACCAATCAATCAATCAATTAATTAATCAATCAAAGAAAGAATCAACCAATCAATCAACCAATCAATACGTCAACCAATCATTAAATAAGTAATAATTAAGCACTCATTCATTCAATTAATTAGTCAATCATTTACTAAGTCGTCATCAATCAATCAAATTTTTAATAAATATACACTGTACATGTACATTTAAAAAATTCTTTCTGGTATTGTGTTTACAGTGATAGGTATACCAGTTTGGGGAGCCGTTGTAATGATTGGAGGCGTTTGCGTGCTCTACACTACACTGGTACAATAG
>CAJHZI010000488.1:102500-202500 GCA_905160935.1 Enchytraeus crypticus | reverse complement strand
AAAAGTAAAATAAATTAAAAATAATAAATTAACAATAACATTCATTACTAATAATAATAACATGTCTTGTGAGGGTGTATAGCAGGGTGACCCGTTGGGCCCCCTTCTGTCCAGTTTGACAATACACCCCCTACTTCAGTCACTATCCTCTGGGCTGAAAATAGGCTACTTGGAAGACATTACTGTGGGCGGGGATGAGGCTACCGTGGAGGATGACATCTCTAGGCTGATGGTTGCGGGTAAGGCTGTAGGGCTAAGTCTTAACATTCAGAAATGTGAGCTGATTAGCACTCGCTCTGACAGTAACTTTCCTGTCATCAACTCATTCACTCATGTGAAACCTGTTGAAGCCAGCCTTCTCGGAGCTCCAATGTTGACAGGTCAGGCTATGGATGTGGTTCTCAACACCCAGTGCTCGAACCTAGAGAGGGCCTCCAGCCGGCTAAAGCTCATCTCCTCGCATGATGCTTTAACAATATTGCGAAGATGCGTTGGATCATCAAAACTGATATACATCTTGCGGGCTTCTCCATGTGCGGGCCATCCAATGTTGCAGTCTTTCGATTTAATCCTGCGAAAGTCCCTAAGTGACATCGTTAACGTTAATATTAACGACAGTCAGTGGATCCAAGCAAGTCTGCCCATTTGCTATGGAGGGCTAGGTATTCGTTCTGTCTCGTCGCTGGCACCTTCTGCCTTTTTGGCTTCTGCCGCGGGGACAAGCGCTTTACAGGACTCGATCCTTTCATGCTTCCTCAGTTCACTGATGTTGAGGTAGCCAGTGTTCAAGGCATTTGGTCTGCTCTATCCTTATCGGAAGCGACTATTAGAACGGTGTCTAAGTCCATGAAGGCTTGGGACTCCAAAATCTCTGGCATTGCGCACTCGGAACTCCTCGCGAAGGCGTTAATCTCACAAGAAAAGGCCCGGCTGCTTGCTGTTTCTACTCTTCATAGTGGCGACTGGTTGAGAGCCTTGCCTTTATCTTCCTGTGGCCTCCGCCTGGATGACGAGGCAGTGAGAGCAGCAGTTGGTCTTCGTCTGGGCTCTACTCTTTGTGAACCACACAACTGTGTCTGCGGAGCATCGGTCAATGCTCTGGGCACTCACGGCCTTTCGTGCATGCGGAGCGCTGGCAGACACCATTATCTGAATGATCTGGTATGGCGTGCTCTAACTCGCGCAAATATTCCGGCCATAAAAGAGCCCCAGGGATTGAGAGCTCCGATGGGAAACGACCGGATGGCGTATCTCAAATTCCTTGGGCAGAAGGCAAGTGTATCAGCTGGGATGTCACTGTGACGGATACCTTCTCAGCATGCAATCTCAGCCTTTCATGCGCTGCTGCTGGCTCAGCTGCTGAAGCCGCTGCCAGTAGGAAGACACTTAAATATTCCGCAGTCTCTAGCAGTTACATCTACATCTCTAGCAGTTACATCTTCCTGCCAATTGCTTTTGAGACATTGGGTCCCATCAACTCTGCGGCGTCTGACTTCGTAAACGAATTAGGCAGGAGAACCAGTGCCATTACAGGCGACCAACGGGAAAAAGCCTTTCTTTGGCAGCGCCTATCTATTGCACTCCAGCGTTTTAATGCTGTATGCGTTCGGGGCACATTTGCGAATGCGGCCTCCCAGAGCGCAAAGGAACTATTTTAAATATTTTTCATCTTTCTTTTAATTAAATAAAGTCTTTCTTTTATCTTATATTTTAGCCCAGGACCTTATACAGCCCAGGGCAAAATAATAATAATAATTATTATTATTATTGTTATTATTGTTATTATGTTATTATAATAATAATAAGTACAAGAATAAGAATGAGAATAAGAATAAGAATTAGAATAATAATCAACATCATCATCATCTTCTTCCCTTGAATCCCAGTTTAACCACGATCGGGATACAAATAGACTGTCTCAATTCCTCTCTGTCCTACACCACACCACCAGTCATTTCCCTATTTGAGACTTTTCCATTCGTTAAAATTTTTAACAATTTCTGGAGCCTAGGCTCTCACCAACCGAATTCTAAGTGCTTTAGTCGCCTTCTACTTCTCGTGCAGTCACCGGCTGGTCAATTTTTCAAACAACCCGGACACAACACGTGGAAGAATAAGAACTTCTGCACACACTTCGCGCCAGTCCAAGCTGCTCTCATCCGCGGCTGTTAGACAATAACTGTGTTGAGGAAGGCTCGGGTTACATATTAAATCTCTCTCTTAGTGCACTGCCTACTGGCAGGTCCATGGTATATATCGCCACCACTCTTCTCTGTCTTCCGCCTTCCTCTTCATATATTAAATCTGGTATATTAAATCTGGTATATATATATATATATATATATATATATATATACCAGATTTATATACCCCGTGAGTCATAAAAAAACATGTGCGCAGTATTTCATCCACAACATTGACATTTGTGAACCGATTTTGAAAATTATTTCAGAATTATAAAGTAGAAGAAAAGTATCAATCTTAAATCTAGTTTTTGTGACAATTCCGGTATATTTTAAACAATAACAGACGATTTTACAAACATAGTCTGTCTTTGTTTAAATTTTAAAATGGTGTTTACTAAAGCAGATTAAGAGTTCACAAAAACTTGTACCTCTTAAAGGGTTGTGGCTCACATTGGTTGATTGCCGAATTTCCAACAAAAAAACTGGATTCTGGGAGGGCCAGATTGCTTATTAAAGAAATTACACCGAAAAGAAGAAAATAAATAACGTGGACGAGTTGAAGCAACGCCTGGTGGACGTTTGGCAAGACATGAAGCAATCTGTCATTGATAAAGCAATAGATGAGTGGCGCAAGCGTCTCCGAGCTTGTATTCCAGCTAAAGGAGGGCACTTTGAGCATAATTAAGCTTTGACAGTTGACAGTAGCAGTATAATACTGCTTGTTTCGTTTTTTGTTAAGCCACGGATTTGTAAACATTCTGTAGCGATTGATTTACTTAAACTGAATATTTTCAGTCGCGCATATTATCAAGAACTGCTTCAACGCAAAAATAATAATTAACAGAGGCACTTAACGTTATTTATAGCAAATGTTATCCTGACTATACCCATGCAAGATGTTAAAAAATCGGTTCACTAATACCAAAGTTATGGGCGAAAGACTGCGCACATGTTTTTTTTGACTCACAGTGTATATTTATTGTATATTATTTATATACATGTATGGTATATTAAATCAACAATAAATAATTGATGTATTCGACAGATGGAGTCCCAATCCCACTCAGCGGTCGTCATTCTGGATACTGTTAGTGGGAGGAATGTTCAGGATACTCAATCCTTATGTAGCGGGACAGATCTGGGTGCAGAGGTACTGTACGCTGAAATCAGAAAGGGACGTTAAAATGTGAGTGTCGATTTTGTCTGGAAATTATGTTATTAATGTTATAGAATGTTATTAATTGTTATTATTTATTTATTTATTTAGATCACCAAAAAGGGTCATTCAACCATATACAGTTCACAAACAAAGCATTACACAATGCAGTGAGTACAAAATAATACCATGGAGACTATATAATACTTTTAATCATCATCATGGTCGTCATCATCATCGTCATCATCATCATTAGCATCATCACTGTCATCATCATCATCATCATTGTTTGACCGATTGAGTGATCAATCGATCGACTGATTGATTTATTGATTGACTGATGACATAGAGCGCTGTATCTGAACGTGCCTATCTACATTGTATTCGTGCTGTTGACGACACTGGCAGGTTTTATACTATACGCCACGTATCATGATTGCGACCCTCTCACAGCTGGACGTGTCAAGCAGGCCGATCAGGTATCAATCAATTAATCAGTCAGTCAGTTAGTCAATCAATCAATCACTTGATCAGTCAGTCAATCAATCAATCAATCAATTAATCAATCAATCAGTCAATCAATCAATCAATCAATTAATCAATCAGTCAATCAATCAATCAATCAATCAGTCAATCAATCAGTCAATCAATCAATAAAATCTATATATCAGTATAACGTACAATCAAATAATCAGTCAGTTAATCAATCAATAGTTCAATCAATTTAAAATTAAATCAATTTTTAATCACTCAATTATTCATACATTCAACTAATCAATAAATCAAAATCAATCAATCAATCAATTAGTAATCAATCAATCAATCAATAAACCAATCTATCAATTAGTCAATAAAATGTTTAATCAAGCCTTCAAACAATCATTCAGTCAATAAATCAATCAATCTAACATAAAATCAGTCATTCATTAGTTCAATCAATCGTTCAATCAGTCGTTTAGAATTTAATTGTACAATTTGCAATGTGTTGTACTGCATCCCTTGATATATCCGGGACACTGAAGGATAGACTAACCCGTTAACTGCACGTGTCTTAAGAGAAGAGTAAGCAAATATTGAGTAAGGCAAAAGGAAACTACGTCGGAAGCCATATTATTCCCAAGTCATTGGCTACATGAAGATTGGACATGGCACAGTCTTCTGTGAAAGAAGTCAACTCGCTAATCGATTGAATGATCTTCATCAAGCGAGAAATCCGAGTGTGAGTAGGCATGTGTACCTTGGACCTCTCCATAGCAAAACACTGGAGAGAGAGCGATGTGTGAGAGGGAGAGAGAGAGAGAGAAAGAGAGAGAGAGAGAGAGAGAGATGTGTGTGTTTGAAAGAGAGATGTGTTTGAGGGAGAGAGAAAGAGAGAGAGAGAACTAGAGAGAGATGTGTGTGTGTGTTTAAGAGAGAGAGGGAGAGCGAGAGAAAGAAAGAGAAACAGAGAGATACTCTCACATCTATATACTGAAAAACAATGCCATGTATAGCAGCGGATCATTATAGGCATTTTCGGGTCATTTTATAGTCATTTAGTAGATTATATTAGTAGATTATATTTTGTATTTTACTTGTTCGTCAGATGATACCACTAATGGTTGTGGATCAGCTGCAGATGCTACCAGGCATATCTGGAATGTTCGTGGGGTCCCTACTCAGTGCGTCACTCAGGTAGGCATATACGAATGTTCTAATATCCGCGGGGTAACGTCTTGAGGTTTTAAATGACTGATCGAGGCCTGAGGTGAATTGAACGCTCGTGGGTTCGAATCCCAGCCGCGCTGATCTGAGAGTAAAATCTCGGACATTTCCTGGACAGGTTATACGGAAAATGGTATAAATTTGGCATAGAAGTCATTACGTTTCAATTCATGTGACGAGGCGACTGCTGACACACTATTGTGGACAAACAATAAATTGAACATTGTGATAAATACAAAAATATATAAAAGATAAATTTGTATTTTATAAATCTAAAATTATACTATATATATATATATATATATATATATATATATATATATATATATATATATATATATATATACATGTATATATATATATATTGTTCCTGAAATTGACATTTATATTGGCATGTATCCCCTAGAAGGTGATGATTACATCGGCGGCGGAAAAATAGTTTGCCTTTTTCTATCTTCTAATGAGAAATAAATACATTGAAAACGATTAATTTGTGCATTTAAAATTAACACATAGGGATCAACAGTGCAAAAATTGCAGTTGTATATCAACAAACCGCATGCGACCTTCACCTTTTAGTGTCTACTTACTTATTATCCATTGGCTATAGCGTCTGTTTACTTGTTTTTCACTGGCTACAGCGTCTGTTTACATATTATCTATTGGCTACACCGTTTGACCCTGACCAGGAGGTCGTCACACTTTTACAAGGGATTGCCTAACGGTTTAAACTTTTGATATTAAAAGTGATAGATATTAGCATGGTCGATCATTTTACTATAATGCATGTTTACTTATATAAGGTAACAACAACATCTGCAACAACAACAACAATTACGGATTTATCGTAACTTTACGATAACTAATTAATCGTATTTATATTGAATGTTCGTCATTTTAATTGATTAATATTGATCAATTGATCGTAATATATTGATTTATCTTAAAAATCTCTCTTTTAGTGCACGGCCTACTGGCAGGTCCGATCATCTAACATACCTAATCTCGGCCTGCCTCTGCCTCTTTTTTCTTCCATTCTACCTTCTATTACTTCTTTCAATAGACCTTCCTCCCTTAGAATGTGTCCTATCCAACTCTTCTTCCTATTTATTAAGAAGTGTAAGTTTAATAGTTTTGAAAAAAGTATATGTTCCACAAGTGGAACGTTGGCTGGAAATTGTTATTATACTATTACACACAGTCTTATAGATAATTTTTCTTACTCTAACATTATTATACAATTATTGTCCGTATTCCTAATAAACGACACAAATGAACATCAATTTTTAATTAATTTTAGCTAATTAAAAGTTATTATGTTTTATCTATGATGCTAAAAGTCTATGAGTGTCAGATGTTTCAACGGATTGCCTATCGTAAAGAGCTATGGAACAAAGAAAAACATTTTTCGTGTAGGCGTTTTTCACACTTTCCACATCTCTTCTTGGTGTTGCTGGTACACCATACACATCTACCCTGGGTGGTAGACTCTAGGTAGTGATGCTGACCATCATATCTCACACATTGTGGTACAGGCGCAGTTGGTCCTCCAAGGCGCTGACGGCATCCGCTTCTTAGTAGACCATGAACTACTTCCCTGCGAAACTGCTTGTGACATAGAGCTTCTGATGGCTGAGAAACAGTGCAGTGAATCTTCCAGGCCGCCACAACTGCCATGTTAATTGCGTTCACAAAGAGATTCCACCACCACTTCTTGCCCTTTATCTTAGGTCTGTAGGCCCCGAGCAGACGATCCATTAGATCAACTCTTCCCATTCCAGAGACATAGTTAGCAATCATACGAGGCTGAGATACAGTGTCCTTACCAGCCTTTCCCTTGATATGGCGCTGCACTTTGTTAACTGGATTCACCCTATCGTAATTGGTTGCGCATGTAAGAACGTTATTATCTGACCAACGAACCACACCAATCTCCCCGTCACAAGTGTACTCGTACCATCCTCTGGGTTGCTTCTTGAATGCAAACTTTGTTTGCCAGATTCGCACCACCCTCCCTGCCCTCACGAACCGTACCAGTTGCTCGTAATCCCTGTGACTTTAGGGTTGTGAGAAGCTTGTGAGACGTGAAAAAGTTGTCGAAGAACAGTTCATGCTGGGCGGGTTCCTCAATTACTTTGACCAAGCTGAGCACGACATATTCTCCTAGAGTGATATTGGTAGGACGGGTTTCATCTTTTCCGCAGTATATGGAAGCCTGATAAGGGTATCCATCAGCCGAGCACAGCATCCAAACCTTATAGCCGAATCGAATGGGCTTACCTCGAATAAACATCTTGGCCTGTGTTGTCCATAATATGGAACCATGGATTCGTCTATGCTCAACCTTCTGGTGAAATATTCCAAACTGAGTGAAGGACTTATTGAATTGGTCATAAATTGGTTGAACTTGGCAACTCTAGATTCCCCCAGGTTCTCATTATCTGCCACATGACAGAACCTCTTCAACTTCTTGAACCTGGATCTAGTCATCGCTTTTGCTACTATCGGACACCCGAGGTCGTCAGCAGTACTCCAATAGTCCTCTTCAGATGACAAACCGAAATATCCAGAAACGAGCAGTATACCGATAAACTGACGAATTTCGGTCATTGAGACAGAAAACGCTGGACAGTTCATTTCACGATGGGCATACAGCTCAAACTGAGTTTTAAAATATTGTACCATAGCTTCAGTACAAACCTTTTCAAAGATTTCCATTGCGCTTAGAGTGACCAGATGTGGATAAGTATTGCAGAGCAAGGGTGGATTGACTGGCATGACGTTAGAATTTAGCTCTGAAGATGTTTTCCAGTTTTTCTTTGTTTGCTCCGCTTTTACTTTCTTCGCAAAAACACTGGAGGTGTTACTCGAGTTCACTCTTTTCTTACGAGGATTCTTTTGAACAGGAACTGCTACCTGACCACTAGTGTCTACATCACTACTGTGTTTGTTGAAGACCTCCAATTGACCACACACATCACCAGGTTCATCTGCCTCTAAATTGTCTTCTTCGATATCTTCAGTATCTGTATCCGCTCCATCATTAGGAGGTAAAATGCAAATGTCAATTTCGTCGCAATCGGAATCCGAATCTGAAGCTAAAACTGAATCTACAGCCTCCTTTAGGCTAAGAAATCTCCGACTAGATATAGCAGTTATGTCTTTATTGTTATATATATATATATATATATATATATATATATATATATATATATATATATATATATATATATATATAATACAGTATTGAGCTTTACTCAGATTGTATATAGAAACTTAACAAAAATAGCATGATTTTTGCATGAGATCAATAAAGCATAATATAGGCAATACATAACAATATCCGGCCACGTTCCATAAGTGGAACATGACCAAAAAATATTCAATAGTATAAAAAATATCTACTATTGTGATCAATGATTTATAAACATTTAAACTACAATCAATTTAACATTCTTTTGTAAAATCCCAAAGAAATTGGCTCAGTATAAATTTTTTATAGCAATTTATATAAAAAACACAAAAAATGCAAAATGTTGTGATTTTGTTTGTATTTTGCTACCTAAAGAAGAGTTGGAACAAGAACCTCAATAAACACCTTTATTGTAGCATTCTTCTTCTTTTAAATGAAATATTGCATCCTTTGATATCATTTATATCTAACTCGCAAGAATTTTATAAACATTTGTTCCATAAGTGGAACGTTGGCCAAATAAAGGTTAACGTAATTAATACATTTATCAAGTGTCTATCTGTACCAACTCTCTCCAGGACTTCCTCATTTGTAACCTTTTGAGTCCAGCTAATCCTCTCCATTCTTCTCCAAATCCACTTTTCCAACTCCTCCAGTTTCCTATTATCTTCCTTCCTTAAGATTCATATTTCACATCCAAACAATAGCGTGGTTTGGTATCTTAAAAATAAGCTATTGATTTGTTGTTACTTTAAGTATAATACGTAAATAAACACGCATTATTGCGAAATGATCAGCTACGTTGATATCTATCACTTTTAATACAACATGTTTAAACCGTTGGACAATTAATTCCATTTTCAGTATAACCAGTCCAGTGAATGTCCGAGATTTTACTCTCAGATCAGCGCGGCTGGGATTCGAACCCACAAGGGTTCAATTCGCTTCAGGATCTGTCATAAAAAACTTCATGACCTGACCCCTACGCTACTAAGACATTCTATTAATACTGATTAATCTAAACTTTAGTATATCGATTTGACGTCACTTTATTGATTGATATCTTGCAGCACGATGTCATCAGGTCATAGCAGTCTAGCCACGATCTTCCTCGCTGACGTAATACAGCCGCTGTATCATAAGAGAACGACTAGCAGACTTGGGGGCGCAGAGAATGATGGCAAGAAGATGATGATGGAAGAGGAAGAATTGCATGGGATGTCCGAAGCACGTCGCACTATTTACGCTAAAATTCTCAGTAAGTTTGTAACATCTCTCTCTCTCTCTCTCTCTCTCTTAGTGCATTGCCTACTGGCAGGTCGATGGTGCATAACGCGTCCACTCATCTCTATTTGCCGTTTTCCTCTTCATATCCACAAATGAGTGGGTCTTTAAATCATCTATAACATTACTTTTGATTTACCATTTTTCTTGGGGAATAATTTTCATTATCAATATTTTTAATTGTTTAGTTAATATTTATAATTATAATACTAGATATATGCTCATTTCTCAGTTCAAATGAATGCCAAATTGAAATTATTATTATCAATAACTATAATTAGTACATTTTTAGAATTATATAATAATAATTATTAAAAGTTAGGAATATTTATTAAGAATTGCAGCTATCAGTGTTGATCAATGATGATGATGATGATGATGATGATGATGATGATGATGATGATGATGATGATGATGATGATGATGATGATGATGATGATGATGATGATGATGATGATGATGATGATGATGATGATGATGATGATGATGATGATGCTGATGGTGATGATGATGATGATGATGAGATGATGATTGATGATGATGATGCGAGGTGATGTGATGGCTGATGATGATGATGATGATGATGATGATGATGATGATGATGATGATGATGATGATGATGATGATGATGATGATGATGATGATGATGATAATAATAATAATAATGATGATACAGTAATGTTATGCATGATAGTTTTTGAGAGTGTTGTTCTTGTTATTATGTTCATTTTACTGTATATAGCTTTTAATATTTAATTGTAATGTATATGAATTAATAAGTAATGTAATTACGTAAAACAATTTATGTAATGTAAGTATGTAATTTTTAAAAAGTATGTATGTATCTATATGTAATTGTCATAAAGTATAGAGATGCCTTTACGTGACTTACTCTATTAATGTGTAAGTGTGTACGTATGTGTATTATTATGTGTGTGTATGTGCGAGGTTCAAATCCTTGGCTCGCCCGTCACTGACATCGCTTTCGAGTGAGAAAACTGACGTAAAGTAAAGCTAATGCTAACGTCTGTTTCCTCACTCGAAATCTATGTCAGTGACGAGCGAACCCAGGATTTGAACCCCGCATATACTAATCCGCGGTCGAGCATTTTACCGACATCGCCATTGGCTCCAGCCATTAACGTTAACATTAGCTTTACCAGCTTTTAAGCACTAAGCATTTAATATTAGTTATTGCTGTTCTAATAGCTGCAGTGTTTGGCTTGATCAACATCACAGTCTCCCTGTCTCTCATACTACTCGCCAATCAATCCCTCTTCCACCTTTCCCTTGCCTTCATCAACGCTTTCATAGGACCCGTGTCCGGGTTGTTCTACCTAGCCATCATCTTCCCGTTTGTGCGCGCCAAGGCAAGTAAATTAATATAAATTAATAATAATAGTAATAATAATAATAATAACAACAAAAATAATAATAATAATATTAACAATAATAAATAATAATAATAATAATAACAAAAACAAAAATAATAATAATAATTATTATTATTATTATTATTACTAATAATAAAGTAAACAACACACACATAAAACATTTATTAATAATATTATTATTATTATTATTATTATTATTATAAAAATAATAATAATGATAAAGATTTAACGTCCGTTTCCTCATCAAAGGATGATGTCAGGGACGTTCCCACAGCACACATCACTACAGATCAATTCACCCAGACCAAACTGAAAAGAAATGTGCTGAGGTGAAGTAGGATCCTAAACGAAAGCCGGTCCGGTGATTAAAATGATCAGGGTAGAGTGAATATGTCTGATTACTATTAAATGATCGATGTTGTCATGGACGACAGTAGCACTGTAATTGTTGATATTAAATATACATGTAGAAATAGGATCAGTTGATGCGGGTTCAAATCCTGGGCTCGCCCGTCACTAACATCGCTTTCGAGTGAGGAAACTGACGTTAACCTTAGCTTTACCAGGTTTTTAGCTTTTAGGGTGAAATTTAGCGCACTCGCTCTGGTGAGCGTCAATTGACCGAAGTTAAGTTACGTCGCGCGCGGTTAGTAATTTATGGGTAACTACATTTGAACGCTGTGTGTTGACAGATTTAAACGAAAAACTACCCAGACTGTTGGAATGTTATTCTTAAATCCGCGCTAACTGCAATCGATGAGCCAATAAAAGGCAAAGATTACTAATAACAATGGAGAGGAATGAAGGAAATAATTAAAAAGGCAAAAGCAGCGGTCGCCATTAAATCCCATTACGAAATACCAATTACCATTACCAATCACATTTACAAGATGATGATGATTGATTGATTGATTATTGACTGATTTATTGGTTGATTATTGAATAAATAAATGATTGACTGCATAGATTTCATATAGATAACAAACTGATTTATTGACTGATTGATTGATTGATTGATTATTGCTTGAATAAATGATTGACTGCATAGAGTTCATATTGATAACAAACTGATTGATTGATTGATTGATTATTGCTTGAATAGATTGACTGCATAAAGTTCATATTGATAACAATCTGATTAATTGATTAATTGATTTATTGAATAAATGATTGACTGCATAGAGTTATATTGATAACAAACTGATTGATTGATTGATTGAATAAATAAATGATTGACTGCATAGAGTGCTTTGGCTGGTGCAGGAGTGGCTACCATTGTCAGCTGCTGTCTAGCACTGGGAGGATTGTTCTACGGTGTCAATCATACCCGCCTACCCACAAGCACCGCCCACTGTCCCGCCCCTAACTCCACCCTCTTCTATCTAGACAACAATAACTATTTTAATCTTAATACGACATCATTGACTGCTGAAACACTCCACACCTATGTGGGAGATTTTACCAGTGCACCAAGCGCAAGGTATGTGTTCTATTCTCTTCAGTGTACTGCCAAGTGGCAGGTTCAAGGTACATATTCATACACAAAGTCTGTTTTCTCGCTGCTTAAGAGCACTCCTTAGATCAACAAATTAATCCCTTCACAAAGTCTATGCCTTATCCATACCTTATGTAGCCTAAAGCTTGGAAAAAATATGGCTTCTGAGATGGTTTCCCGTTGCCTTCCTCAGTTAGATGGATTAATTACCATTTAATCCTGGGGGAAAATATTTCATGGTGAGGTGGGTCCCCTCTTGTCATCCTCAGCTCCTGCCGTAGTCGCCTCTTATGAACACGCAGAACATTGTTTGCGGTTGCCCTATTCTGCAGTGTTCCAACCACACCCGAGCACAATACGGGGGAAGTGTCCAGTATAACATAAAACATAACGGCAGATTCGGTCAGGAAGCAAAGATGCTTGTTTAGGGCCCATTTCCTTTTTTTACAAGATGTACGATTTGCAGATGATCAAGGAACGGTAGCGGGTAGAGAGATTGGACTGCAGAAGATAATGGATAGGCTGAATGATACGGCTTTGAGATATGGCATGAAGATTAATATAAAAAGACCAAGGTTATGAGAGTGCCCAATAATAAAGGTGAAGTTAATATCACAGTAAAGGGTACGAAATTGGAACAGGTAAGGAGTTTCAAATATTTGGGTCATACTATAACAGTTGATGGGAAATGTGAGACAGAAATATGCAGTAGGATTGCACAAGCAAAAGCGGCCTTTGGTAGTAGAAGAGAACTATTAACAAAAAGTCTAAAGAGCGACACAAAGATAAAGATAGTGAAAACTCTGGTTGGACCACGCTATTATATGGATGTGAAACATGGGCCTTAAGGAAGGAAGATATTAGGAAACTGGAGGCATTGGAAATGTGGATTTGGAGAAGAATGGAGAGGATTAGCTGGACTCAAAGGTTACAAATGAGGAAGTCCTGGAGAGAGTTGGCACAGATAGACAGTTGATAAATGTATTAAGAAATAGGAAGAAGAGTTGGATAGGACACATTCTAAGGGGGAAAGGTCTACTAAAAGAGGTCATAGAAGGTAGACTGGAAGGAAAAGAGGCAGGGGCAGGCCGAGATTAGGTATGTTAGATGATTTAAAGACCCACTCATATGTGGACATGAAGAGAAAGACGGATGATAGAGATGAGTAGAGGCATTATATCATAAATGTATAAATGTATATATATATATATATATATATATATATATA
This sequence comes from Enchytraeus crypticus, assembly GCA_905160935.1. NCBI lineage: Eukaryota > Metazoa > Annelida > Clitellata > Enchytraeida > Enchytraeidae > Enchytraeus > Enchytraeus crypticus. The sequence goes on along the minus strand of CAJHZI010000488.1, from coordinate 188,860 downwards.
TATATATATATATATATATGCTAATGTTTATATATATATATATGCTAATGGTGTGTTATTTTCTCAGTGCACCAACAGATGTCAGCTCTGATGAAAGCTTTGCTTGGACGGACATCTTTCAGATTTCTCCAATCCTCTTTCCACTCATTGGTCCAATGGTGTGCGTCACTGTGGCTCTATTCCTCACTCTATGTTCCAGTATGTCCGTGTCTCTCTCTCTCTCTCTCTCTCTCTCTCTATATATATATATATATATATATATATATATATATATATAATATATATATATACATATATATATATATATATATATATATATATATATATATATATATATAAGCTTATCTATCTATTATCTATCTGTCTGTCCGTCCGTCCATCTGCCTATCCATCCGTCTAAATAATCAAAAGTGTTCATTTGATGCCATTGAAACTATCAATTGTTACATTGCTAAATGTCAGTGACATTATAAAGTATGTCAATGCTATATATCAGTAATATTAAATGTTAAAATTAAATGTTCGTGATATTAAATATAAAAGTTAAATGTCATGGACATTAAATGTCAGAGTTAATATTAGTGACAATAAATGTCAATTAAATGTCAGAGCTAAATGTCAGTAATATTAAATGCCATAATTAAATATCAGTGATATTGAATTTTAGAGCTAAATATCAGGGACATTGAATGTCAAAGCTAATGTCAGTGACACTAAATGTCAGAGCTAAATGTCTACATCTAAATGTCATGTACTACAGAGCTGTGGACTGTGGCAAGGTCAAGGCTGTTGGGAAATAGGTCAGCTGACCTACAGCAGGGCAAAGGTCAAAGGTCAGGATCCGTTGATGATAGAAGAGTAAAACGAGGTCAGGTTTTACTACCTCAAGAAACCCGTCAGGTAGTATTAATAATTTGGTTAATTAATAATTAATCATTTTAGTGAACGGTATAATCTAACTTAGGCCATAAAGCTCTCATTACAAAGCCCGTATGTTTGCCATAAACAAAAAGAAAACTAAAAAGCAAACTAAAACTAAGCCCGTCAGGTATTTCTCATCTGCTATTCCTGAGTAGCGCTTTAAAGTAAAGTAAACGCGCATTATAGTGGAATGATCAACTATGTTTTAAAAGCTGGTAAAGCTAATGTTAACGTCAGTTTTCTCACTTGGAAGCGATGTCAGTGACGGGCGAGCACGGGATTTTAACCCCGCACCTACTGATCCGCGGTCGAGTATCTTACCGACATCGCCACTAGCTCCAGCAAGTTTATATACTGTATGTCACTTTTAATACCACACGTTTAAACCTTTAGGCAAATTAGTCCATTTCTGTATAACCAGTGTCCAGTGATTTTCCGAGATTTTACTCTCAGATCAGCGCGTTTAGGATTCGAACCCACGAGGGTTCAATTCACCGCAGAATCTGTCACCGCAGGATCTGTCATTTAAACTTTATGACGTCACCCCTACGCTTTTATGACATTTCTAATAAAATAAAATTTAATAAATTTTAAAAGGAAATAAACTTTTAAAATGAATCAAATTTACTTTAAGAATCTCGATTTAATAATCTTAAACTTAGACTGGGTTAGGTTTATATGCCCTTTACACGAGTGTTGGTTCATTTTTATTTCTTGCTTCTCAAATAGTCTTATTTCTTTAACTGTGCTGTTTTCTTGTCTCTGCTAAACTGGTGAAATGTGGGTTTAATTTATCCTTTTAAAATTTATTATAATTATTATTTTTTAATTTGTTTAAAAGGACTCGAATTTATCATCTTCAAATGGTCTAGGTTAGGTTTGTAAAAGCCAAAAAGCATGAGTAAAAATATGAGAATAGGCTAGCATCAAGCAGCGATTATAAACACCATTCCTAAACACCAGAATAAGAATATATATTTTCATCCTTAAATAGAAAATCGTATGTTGCCATTGTTCTTCGCAAACCATATTTATACCAGGTCTTGTCCAGTATTTTGTCTATATATTAATATAATATCATGCTGCCTGTACATGTAAATATTAATTTCAATCGTAATATACTGGATACGATATTTTTCTTCATTTTTCTTCTTTATCTTCAAAATGTGTAACTTAAATGCGAGTCATAATTATACATTTAAGTTCATTATTATTGATAATGAACTTAAATGTATAATTATGCATATCTATTATCAATAATTTTCTTTATTTTGAATTTCTTTATTTCAATTCTTTAATTTCTACTTTTTTTCGTTTTAAGTTCACCATGGTTCACATTTAAATTGTGCTCACTTATTGCATTTACTTGATTGTTTGCATTGCTTGTGAACTGTACAGGGTTGAATGACCCTTTTTGGCGATCTACATGTAAATAAATAAACAAGTCATAGAGTAACGGTAATGCACTCTACACGATGAGAATGACCTCAGATATGAACCCGTGTCCTCCAAGCTGGCACTGGATATACACGAAGTCTTAAGGAGAAGCCCTCGTGCTTCTGATCTTGACGCTAAACCCATATCATCAGTCAGATAGTTAAATAAATCGATGCCAATTAAGCGAATGAATAGCTATAATTAAATAATTTTAATTTACTGAAGAAGTTAATCAAGTTTTAAAAAACTAAGCAGCGGTTTTTAATTTATTGATTGATTAAATTATATATTTTGCAGGAAATTCCTCTCAATCCAGTTCGATCAAGTTCACACCGTGTGTCAATGAATGGCAGATAAAACTTGAAGAGAAAATTTAGTCGAGTAATTATAAAAGTAGGAATCGGCAGTTTTTATACTGTAACTTTTAACATTTTATTGGGAGGGGATTTAGCGCACTCGGTTAAGCTACGTATAAATTGAACGAAGTAAAGCCACGGTGTGTGCGGTTAGTACTTTGTGGGCGACCACTTTGGAAGACAGAGTGTTGACAGCTTTGAAAGTAAGTAATTCCAGGGTGTTGAATGATATTCTTAAATCCGCGCCGGCTGCAATTGATGTGCAAACAAAAGGCAACGATTACTAATGTATGGAAAAGGAAAAGGAGGAAATAGTGGAGGAATGAGAATAAAAAGGAGGAAATAACGGAAACTACAAAAGCAGCAACCATAAGAAAGGAAACTACTGCACATGCGAATGACATGCGAGTAACTATACCGAATAAATAATTTAAAAAACTTACTATTTGCAACGCTATAGTTAATTTATTACTTTAGGTGCATGTATTGCTTAAACGCATTTTTTTAAATTTGAGATTAAATTTATTACTACTATCTTATAGAAATTTGTTACAGACATTTAATCCATTAGTCGGTACGTCTACTTAACAAGGCGTCGCTTTTTGCATAATGCAACACTAGCTCTATTGATTGATTGATTGATTGATTGATTGATTGATTGATTGATTGATTGATTGATTGATTGATTGATTGATTGATTGATTGATTGATTGATTGATTGATTGATTGATTGATTGATTGATTGATTGATTGATTGATTGATTGATTTGATTGATTTATCGATCGACTGACTGAGTGGGTTAGACTAGTGAGTGAGTAAGTGCCTACCTTATATCTTCTTATTCTATTACACTGCGAAACGACAGGTCCATGGTATAAAACTCATCCAACCAATTATATCATCAGCCTTCAGTTTCATCTCTATATATGAATTTTTAATCAAATCGTTGAGCATCCCAAGTCTTGGTATTCCTCTAACTCTTTACATTCTTTCTTTTACTAACAGCACCGTAAAACAAGAGTATCGTTAAACAACAGTAGCGCAAAATGCTTATTCAAGTTTTTAATGTAGTATTTTTATTTTTATTTTTTTATATTTTGTATTCAAGTATTTGAGGTCCGGCGAATAGCTGAAGGAACGAGTAAGGAATAAGGTTCACTGAGGTGTATTCGTAGTCTTTACTGTGAATCTGCCATATGCCTGATTACTATAGATATATAACAGAGAGAGAGAGAGAGAGAGAGAGAGAGACAGAGAGAGAGAGAGAGAGTGAAAGAGAGAGAGAGAGAGATAGACAGAAAGAGACAGAGAGAGAGAGAGGGGAAGAGAGAAAGAGAACGAGAGAGAGAGAGAGAGAGTGAAAGAGAGAGAGAGAGAGAGAGAGATAGAAAGAGAAAGAGAAAGAGAGAGAGATAGAGAGAGACAGAGAGTGAGAGTGAAAGAGAGAGAGAGAGAGAGAGAGAAAGAAAGAAAGATAGAGAGTGAACGAGAGAGAGACAGAGACAGCTAGATAGAAAGAGATAGAGAAAGAGAGAGAGAGGGAGAGAAAGAGAATGAGAGAGAGTTAAAGAGAGTGAGAGCGTTAGAAAGAGAGAGATAGATAGATAGAGAGAGAGAGAGAGAGAGATATAGAGAGAGAAAGGTTGAGAAAGAGAGAGAGAGAAAGAGATACAAATATCTATTTTTTAAGGACAACGACAGTTATAACAATTTTAACATAAGAAAGGCTAATGCTCTAAAGTTCAACAATTAATTAATGATAATTAATTTAAAGTTTAGCGTCAATTTCGTGTCTAAAAGCTACATAGTGACTGGACGAGCCTGGGATTGAACCCTGGACCTACGGACTTGTCTGTAGATGAATTACTATTGTAATTTATTATTTTCTTATTATAGTTAATAATTATTATTTAAATTAATTATTAATTACTTGCTCTAATCATCAGTGATCACTAACCTCAAAATACTGTTTTAATTTACTATTTAATACTACTTTTAATACAGTAACCTTAAAATACTATTTACGGCGTGGTTTTCCATTGACATCTTCAGCTTCAATAGCTGCGTATGTCGGCCCCTACAAACATCTTCAGTTTTATATGGTCTATTTTCAATTGTCTGGACAGATCGGATAATGCAGTACAAAATTTTAATTTCTCTCATAGACACTCGCTTACTGGATTACCTGGTTCAAGTTGTTGTTGTTAGGCCTACTTATACAATGATAGGATGTTGGCAATATTAACCATATGCTCTTTTATCTATATGCCTTTATATCTAATAACCCGTTGTGTGTCGGGGTTGTTGAAGATTAAATCAACCGTGGACTGCATAGGTCGCAAAAGGCGACAAAGCACTATGATCCAAACCAAACCAAACGTCAGAAAGGGCATTTGGTTGGTGAGCGTCTAGGCTCCAGAAATGCTATAAAATTTTCCAGAAATGCTATGAAATGGGAGAGTTTTATCCCAAACACTGCGATTCAAGGGAAGATGATGACGAAGATGATGATGATGATGCGCTTGTATATCTGATGGGGAGTCAGCTAGATAGGTTACTAGTCTTGTATCAGACAGTTTTATATTCCACAGTGTCAAATGTGATATCAAATGAGACGTCCCTGACACTGCCTTATGGTGGTGAGGAACCGGACGTTAAATTCTTATTGATTGATTGATTGATTGTGTTATCAGAAAATTTGTTATCAAAGATCATGTTATCAAACAATTTGTCATCAGATCATTCCCAGATATTTAATTTTCAATTTGGCACGTCAGCTTTGGGAAACGCAGTAAATATGAAATAACATGAACAATAACAAAGCATATAGGTAATCAATATATCACCAGAGAATAACAATTAAAATGTTAACTGAGAGGGCAATGCCCATGAATCCGAAGGCTTTAACACGTTAACTTGGAGCTTAATGCCCACGATTACGAGGGTTTTCCCGCAATAAGCCCTCCCCAATTATTGCTCCTTCCTGGAAAGCAATGTAAATAAATTCCTTAAAAAAGTAGTGATGATCCATAAAGAGGTTTTCACTTTCTTTTAACATCAAAGCAAAAACAAAAACAATTATACAAACTGGCATAAAATTTAGATGCCATTTAAAAGATGAAATGAGATATTTAAAAAGGGCCCTCCGCAGTATTAACTTCAGCGTTATTGGTCGAGTAAAATTTTCTTAAAAGAGGCTAACCTGCAAATTAACAGTAACACGTAATTCTAAAACAGTGAATAGGAACAAGCAGTGTTCGGCTTAACTACAAAACAGTTTAGAAATATGTATTAAACATTGCAAATAAAGCATTTAGCACTTTACTGTATAGAACAAATCTACAAAGAAGTAGAATATTAGACTATATAAAGCTATCGAAATATAGCATTAACGACCATTTAACGTCCGTTTCGCACCATACCCTTCTACATTCAGATCGATAAGTCAAAATATATAACAAAATATCTACTTAATATAACGCATTGAATAATATCTCTCATATCTAAAATAGTCAAAACAGTTATTTCATAGAGATAACAAAAACTAACAAATAATGAAAAAGATAGTGAACAAAACAAATACTCATATAACTTCTGTCTCTCTCTCTCTATCTCTCAGTCATTCTCTTTTATCCTCTCTATCTCCTTCTCTCCCTCTTTCGCACACACACTCTTTTACTCTCTTTGATAATACACTTACATGCTAACATTTTAGAACATTTTGGCCTTTCACTCCAAAACAACAAATAAGAGAAACCATTCAGCAATCTTGTAAAGATCGTACTCTTGAGTAAATCAATGCGCATATTGCAATTAACAAAACGAGATTCAGTTTAAAAACAAATTCAAAGAAAACTTCTTTAACAATTGTACAAGATCATTTAAAGCGAGTATATCAGATGAAATTCAAGCGAGTATAAACACCATGAAATATTCAATCATCTCTCTCTCTCTCTCTCTCTCTCTCTCTTAGTGCACTGCCTACTGGCAGGTCCATGGTATATAACGCCTCCACTCTTCTCTTCCGTTTTCCTCTTTTCCAAACGAGTGGATCTTTAAAACATCTAACACATCTAATCTCGGCCATCCTCTGCCTATATTCCCTTCCATTCTGCCAGCTATGACCTCTTTTAGCGCACTTCTTCCTCATTCAATCCTCTCCCTTTTCTCCCTCTCTTTCTCTCTCTCTATCTCTCTCTCTCACTCTCTGTCTCTCTCTCTCTCTGTCTCTCTCTCTGTCTCTCTCTCTCTCTCTCTCTCTCTCTCTCTCTCTCTCTCTCTCTCTCTCTTAACGTACTGCCAGTGGGCAGTACGTTAAGAGAAACTTTTCTAAAATAGATATACTGTAAACTATTCTAAATTAGATATACTGTACAATTCTACACCACACATAAAGAAATATTCGCTTCCACTTAATTTGGCCAACGTCAGCTTAATATCCAATTTAATACCATGGTATCATGGTCCATTGCTGGTCCATTACTGTATCTAGGTGAATTAAGGTCTTTCCATTTTTGTTCATTTGTTCCAGGTCTCTCTTTCTTAATTAGGTCTCTGAGGATTACTAATATTATTGATATTTTGAAGTGGGCTGAAGTGAGTTGAGATGGGTTGTAGCGGATTGAGGTTGATTAAGGCCGGTTTTCAGGTGGTTGAAGTGAGTCGGGGTGAGTTTTAATTGAGTTGAGATGTGTTGAAGCGGGTTGAATCGGGTTGAAGTGGGTTGAAGTGGGTTGAAGTAGGTTGAAATGGGTTGAAGTGGGTTGAAGTGGGTTGAAATGGGTTTGAATGGGTTGAAGTGGGTTGAATTGGGTTGAAGTGGGTTGAAGTGGGTTGGAATGGGTTGAAGTGGGTTGAAATGGGTTGAAGTGGGTTGAAGTGGGTTTGAATGGGTTGAAGTGGGTTGAAATGGGTTGAAGTGGGTTGAAGTAGGTTGAAGTGGGTTGAAGTGGGTTGAAGTGGGTTGAGAAAAACATCTCTTTAGATGTCATCGAAGTAAATACGACGATTATCAATTCTTTTTAATTCATTTTATAAACTAATCTAAATTCACTTTATCGAGTTCATCTTTACTTCTTAAATGGGTCAAGGTCATTCCTAACTCCTTAATCAGGTCAATGTCATTTTTACTTTTACTCACGTCGATATCATTCTCACTTCTTAAGTGGGTCAAGATCTTCCAAAGAGAAATCATCGGTACCAAAAGACAGTCCCCGGCTTAGATTAACCTGCATTTAACAAAACAGACATTATTTAGTAGAGAAAAATTTAAATTATCTGTTTCAACTAAAAGAACGTTTTATAAATATATAATGCCCCAAAAAGATTCCAAAAAGAATATATAATTCCATAATAATTCCTAAAATATGAGATAGCTAACATAGGCGATAACTATTTACGTAGATTGCCCCTTAAATTAAGTGTTATTACTTTTTTATTTCTTGCTCCTCAAATAATCTTATTTCTTTAATTAACTGTACTGTTTTCTAGACTTTGCTAAACTGGTGAAATGAGGGTTTAAATTAACCTTTCAAAATCTGATGTAATTATAATAATAATAATAATAATTATTATTATTATTATTATTATTATTATTATTATTATTATATTTTAAATGCCCTGGACTGTAAAGGACCCTGGGCTAAAAAATAAGATAAAAGAGACTTTATTTATTTGAAAGTTTTAAAAAAAGCGATTAAAATAATTCCTCTGCATTCTGGGAAGCCACTTTAGCCAAAGTGCCACTGAAGCAGACTGCATTGAATCGCTGGAGAGCAATAGACAGTCGCTGCCACAGAAAATATTTTTCGCGCTTATCACCAGTAATGGCGCTGGTCCTCCTGCCTATTTCGTCAATGAAGTCTGAAGCGAGAGAGTTGATGGGCCCCAGGGTCTCAAAGGCAATAGGCATGAAGATATAGCTGCCAGAGATTTCGGCATACTTCAGAGTTTTCCTATTAGCCGCGGCCTCTGCTACAGCACCAGCAGCAGCGCAAGAAAGACCGAGATTGCTTACGATATTGTTATTATATTTCTTATTGGTATACATTTGACTACTATTTAACACTTTGAATTACTATTTAATAAGCAGTAATGTCATTATATAATTAGAAATAATAATAAAAAATAATAAATTATTTTATCTGTATACATCAATTCAATTTACTAACCAATATAAACCGAAAGGTGGAAATTAAAGGACAAAGGTAAAATAATAAATTTAGAATGTTTATTTAGAATGTCTCAATAGCTCAACGTCATGAACTATTAAATGACAGATCCTGAGGTGAATTGAACCCTCGTGGGTTCGAATCCCAGCCGCGCTGATCTGAAAGTAAAATCTCGGACATTCACTGGACTGGTTACATGAAAAATGGACCAAATTGTCTAAAAATTTAAACATATGGTGCTAAAAAGTGATAGATATCAACATAGTTGCGTTGATCATTTCACTATATAATGGGTGTTTACTTTTTTTTAAGTTTGATTAAAAAGTACGAGAATACAGATTCAGGGTACCACTATAATCTACAACAAAAGATTCTCAAAGATTTAATTCAATTCAATTTAATAAGAGCACCAAAAAGGGCAACTCAACCATGTAGAGTTCACATACACAACACACAAACAAGCAAATGCAACAGGGAAAAAATACAAACTAAATGTGAACTATGGTGAATTTAAAGAAAAATAAGATAAATAATGATATTAGGTGAACTTGTGCGTACAAAATAGGCAGGGGTATAATTTTAAATTGAGATCAAAAAATAAAATAATAAAAATAATAATAGGAGAAGATTCATTTCAAAACTAATTTCTAGAATTAAATAAACAGTGCTATCCCTACCTGCATATCTAAAAATTCCCTCTCGTTGTATGAGGACGTCCCGAATGAGCCAAGACCGAAGGGATCATCCGCGCCTTCGTCCGAGTTTGAAGTGACGGGGGAGTAGTAAGGGTAGGATTCGTTTATTGGGCTCGATACGCTGGACTGTGGAGAAAATGGAGGCGGTGGAGAAAATGGATTGGTAGGCAGGAAAGCGGGAGTTACAGGAGAAAATGGTCGTGCGCCGAATATGTCCAGAGCTTCTGCAATAAAATAAAAGAGATAAAATATTGTTATAATATGATAACCAATAAAGATATTTAAGTTAAATATAATTATATATATATATATTATATATATATATATATATATATATATATATATATTATATATATATATTTTTTCATATATATATATATATATATATAGATATATATATATATATATATATATATATATGGTATATATGGTATATATGGTATATATATATATATATATATATGTATTAAATATATAAACTTATATATATATAAATATATACATGTATATATATATATATATATATATATATATATATATATATATATACATGCATATAGTTTTCTAGCAAGTAGCCAACTCAAAGGATGCTTAAGGTAAAGGATGATTGGATCCTCAACGCTTTCTCTTTCGATTGTAGGAACTCATGCTTCAGGTGATTTTCACTCCCTCATCCAAGGCTCCCATTTATGACCTATTTTGCACGTGTTACAAAATATAGGTTTCTTTTATATACACAATTACGCCAAATATAAAGACTAAGATGCCCCATTCGTGAGCAATTTCGCTCATTTTGAGGATTCATTAAGGTCTATGTTATGAAGTACTGTATCTGTTTTAAGGAATAAATGGCCCATTTAATGAAATACTGCATCAAGTTTTACAACTAAAGATACTTGTTAATGAATGGAGGACTAGGTCATTGACATAACCCAACCCCTGGAGGACTAGGTCATTGACATAACCCAACCCCTGAAGGACTAGGTCATTGACAGACATTATAACCCAACCCCTGGAGGACTAGGTCATTGACATAACCCAACCCCTGAAGGACTAGGTCATTGACAGACATTATAACCCAACCCCTGGAGGACTAGGTCATTGACAGACATAACCCAACCCCTGGAGGACTAGGTCATTGACATTATAACCCAACCCCTGGAGGACTAGGTCATTGACATAACCCAACCCCTGGAGGACTAGGTCATTGACATAACCCAACCCCTGGAGGACTAGGTCATTGACATAACCCAACCCCTGGAGGACTAGGTCATTGACAGACATTATAACCCAACCCCTGGAGGACTAGGTCATTGACATAACCCAACCCCTGGAGGACTAGGTCATTGACATAACCCAACCCCTGGAGGACTAGGTCATTGACAGACATTATAACCCAACCCCTGGAGGACTAGGTCATTGACAGACATTATAACCCAACCCCTGGAGGACTAGGTCATTGACAGACATTATAACCCAACCCCTGGAGGACTAGGTCATTGACAGACATTATAACCCAACCCCTGGAGGACTAGGTCATTGACAGATATTATAACCCAACCCCTGGAGGACTAGGTCATTGACAGACATTATAACCCAACCCCTGGAGGACTAGGTCATTGACAGACATTATAACCCAACCCCTCTCAGAGTATCTCCCTGAAATGAGTGCCTATAAATTATGCCAGTTTTCAAATAGTGTCCGGGACATTGAAAAATACCGTAATATGAAAAATATCCGTAAACTGCACGTTCGTAAGAGGCGAGAAAGCAACAACTGTCTAAGGCACAATAAAACTAAGTCTGTAGAGGCTACATCATATCGTCATCATCTTCCCTTGAATCCCAGTTTAACCAGGGTCGGGATCCGAATAGACTGTCTCAAATCCTCTCTGTCCTACATCATATCATCAGTCAATTCTCTATTTCATTTTCTTTTTCTTTCATTGACTTTTTCATTCATTTAGATTTTTGTAGCAATTTCTGGAGCCTAGGGGCTCACCAACCGAATGCCCTATCTGACGTTTATATGGATCTTAGTGCTTTAGTCGCCTTCTACGACACGTGCAGTCACCGGTAGGTCAATTCTTCAAACAACCCGGACACAATCCGGGGAAAACTGTTGAGGCTACGTTTTTTCAAGCTACAGACTTCATTAAAGAGCGAATAATGCAGAGCCTTTTTGAAGTGATTAACTGATTAACTGATTGATTCACTTCAATAACTGGTGATGTGATTGAAGCGATCGATGGAGTGCTCTATATGGATCAGGAATACCAGATGTTAATAATAAAATGTGAATTAGACCTGCCACTTGGCAGAACATTCAAACAATATCTCTTCCTTTAGAGAGAGACAGAGAGAGAGAGAGAGAGAGAGAAAGACGAAAGAGAGAGAAAGAGGAGAGAAGAGAGAGAGAAGACAGTGAGAGAGAAGAGAGAAGAGAGAGAGAGAGGCAAAACATTTAACAACTTAAAATCAAAGGTTTGACACCTTTGATCTTAAGATGTTCAATGGAGGTTTTCCCATACCTCCGTTCGATAGCGTTGAACCGTTCTGAGAGCTCACCGGCACTGAATTCTTTCTGCTGGGTACAGGGGGAGGCGGCGATACTGCGGTATCAACCAATCCATCAATCAGTAAAATTATCAATAAAACATCATTAATCAATCATTCAATATGACGATACTGAGGCATCAATAAATCCAACAATCAGCAAAATGATCAATAAAGCATGAAAAATCAATCATTCAAGAAGGCGACACTACGGTATCAATCGATTCAGAACGATTAATCTATCATTCAATCAACTTATTAATCATAATTAGCTTCATCATCATCATCTTCCCTTGAATCCCAGTTTATGTAGGGCCAGGGTAGGAATAGAAATTTTCCATTAGTTTGATAAAGTTGAAAATTATAAAAAATAATAAGTAAATAAAATAATCAAATGATTAATAAATATATTGAAAACATTTAAAATATCAATCAGTCAATCAAGCCATTAATCATAGAATTGGCTAATCACTAGTTTTATCAATACAATAATCGCTTAAATCGATCGACCCTCTGCCCTTGATTAATTTAAATTAGTTGTAACAACTAATAGCTGATAGATCGATCAGCCAAAATAACAACAATCAAAAGCTCATTCAAGTACATAGTTTTTCACTATAGCCACCCAAATTTCATCATTCAATCAATTAGTCAATCGATAAATCAATAAATCAAACAATCAACGTCGGTAAGATATCCGACTGTGGATAAGTATGTGTGTGTTTTAATCCTGGGCTCGTCAGTCACTGATATCGCTTTCGAGAGAGGAAACTGACGTTATAACATCAGTTTTACGACATATTTTAATTATTATATCAAAAAATCAAATAATCAGACAATAATTATTTAATATACCAATCAATCAGTCAGTAAATTAATCAATCTATGAATTGAATGCATAATACCATTTTCGATCAATCAATCGATGAATTTAACTGACTTATTAGATCTGATTAGCTTCAGAACTTACAGATCGGTAGAGCGGTGGTAATGCTGTGGCGGCCATTGCTGTGGTTTCCATTGTTGTGGTTACCATTAGTGAGATTTTCATCAGTTATCCACAGGTCGTCATCGAATGATGTTCCGCCGTTAACAGACAGAGTTTGGCCGTTCTAAAACAATAATTTAATATTATTTAATAATAATTTATTAATAATATATGTGTATAATAATATTAATATGTATGGGTTTCATAATATTTTAGTACTTCATCTTCTGTTTATTCTCTGACTAACAGACAGAACTGATATAGATCTCAACTGAGATCTAACATAGGTGAGAAAATGAATGTTAATATAATCGTATGTTATCTTTATCATGTCTTATCTTATGTATGTATACATGTATATATATATATATATATATATATATATATATATATATATATATATATATATATATATATATATTTATTTATTTATTTATTTATTTATTTATTTATATTTATTTATTTATATATATAAATTCCCCGTATTGTGTCCGGGTTGACTGCACGTGTCGTAGAAGGCGACTAAAGCACTAAAATCCATACCACTGTCAGAAAGGGCATTCGGTTGGTGAGCGCCTATGCTGCAGAAGTTGCTACACAAATTTGAACGAATGGAAAAGTCTCCGGGGATTGACTGACGATATGATGTAGGACAGAGAGGATTTGAGACAGTCTATTCGTATCCCGACCCTGATTAAACTGGGATTCAAGGGAAGATGATGTTTCTAAATATATTATATTATATTATATTATATAATATATTTATATTGTTATTTGATTTATGTATTGTTATGGAGTCTGAACACTTTTTAAAATAATTTAATTAATAGACTTGATGGGCCTAGCCGTTGGGCCTAGCTGTACGTCCTTTTATCACGTCGCTTTTGCATATTGTAAGCTATTATGTCTTTGTGATTTCATGAAAATAAAATATATATATCTAGATATTTTAAATTCTATATTCTTATAGAATATGGAATTTAATTAATATTAAATTAATTACTAATTACTAATTAATATTAATTACTTAATTCTATAATCTTATTCTTATTCTAGATATAATTATTTATTACAATTACATTACTGAGAGATTAGAAGCACTAAATTGTTTCAGTCTATGACCTGCAGAGAGAGAGAGAGTGAGGGAGAGAGATGGGGGAAGAGAAAGAGAGGAAGAGAGAAAGAGAGAGAGACAGCGAGTAAATAAGAGAGAGAGATATATTAAGAGAGAGATTAGAAACACTAAATTTTACCAGGCTGTGACCATTGGTTAACGTGTTGCTGTGAATGGACACTGGTAAAACTGAAGAGAGATCTTTCACTTCTAGAAGTTTCTCTAGCTGAGCCACTCTCTGCTTCAGCAACGAGTTCTCTTCTGTTAATTCTCGAATCTGCATCAATCAATCGATCAATAAATCAATCAATCGATTTAATCGATTAGTTAATCAATCAACCGCTCTATCAATAGATCAGCCAATCAATTACTTAATTGATCAGTCAGTCAATCAATCGATCAATCGATCAATCAATTGATCAAGTAATACTATTTAAAATAGTTAAATATAGTTTATAGTTAAAATATTAGTAGACCTAAATTGTTTGCAAATGCAAAATTATTATAATATTATTATTCTTATTAGTTATTATTTATTATTAGTTATTATTATTTTGTATCCTTTACCAATCTTACTTATAACTCAAATTCTAAAAATCTTTGTCTTAGACCATTTTATAATCTGCTGTCCTTTCCAGCATTTACCTCTTGAAAATATTTACCAAACAATAAAATACGACAAACAGCCTAAGCATAACAATTAGAATTAATACAATACAATATTCATATATATATATATATATATATATATATATATATATATATATATATATATATATATATATATATATATATATATCTTTATATACAACAATACAGTGTCCGGAGAGTTACCATGTTTGACAACATCGAGCACCTTAAAGCAAAATTCGATCAGATGATCTCATCTATTAAAATTAATGTTAACTCTTGAACAATAAAGAAGTAAAACACGCACTATAGTGAAATGATCAACTATGTTGATATCTATATATATATATATATATATATCTTTATATACAACAATACAGTGTCCGGAGAGTTACCATGTTTGACAACATCGAGCACTTTAATACCATATGTTTAAAACGTTGGGCAATTTAGACCATTCTCCGTGCAAACAGTCCAGTGAATCCCAGCCGCGCTGATCTGAGAATAAAATCTCGGACATTCACTGGACTGGTTACACAGAAAATGGTCTAAATTGTCTAACGGTTTAAACATGGTGTTAAAGAGTAATAGATATTGACATAGTTGATCATTTCACTATAATGCGTGTTTACTTTTTTTATTTTGAATGTCCGAGATTTAACGCTCTGTTCAGCGCGGCTGAGAATCGAATCCACGAGATTCAATTCACCTCAGGATCTGTCATTCAAAACTTCATGACGTTACTTAGGACCTCTAACAACTGCGCTATTGAAACACTCAATATAAATATAAAATGTTTTAAATATTATATGAAAAATAAAGAAGTTTGTATCATATTGATCTATGAGTAAATACTTGTCATAAATTGAGTAGGTATTTCACAGAGTACAGATATGTGACATTAGGCCTAAATAGAGTAATAAAAAAATAATATCTCTCTTAGTACACTGCCTACTGGCAGGTCCATGGTATATAGTGCCTCTGTAACGCTATTTATGCTAGAAGAACAATGGTGGAAACCTTTTTGTGACAAGAGATGAGCTGGTTCTTCATGTCACCGTTTCTGGAGGTGGAGTCGAGGAACAGCTGATAGGCGAGGTCGAAGGCTTGACCCAGGGTCATCGTGATGTCCATAGCCTGCAGTTCAACAATGGTGAATTAAGCAATCAATCAATCAATAAAAATTTAACGTCCAGTTCCTCGCCATAAGGCAATGTCAGGAACGTCTCTTGCGGACTCTACTCAAACAGGCGCCAAAGCATCACACGATGACGACTGAGTACACAGAGACCACAAGAGAAAGCGAGATCAAAACAGTGCAAGTCCAAGATCCAAGGCAAGCGGACCAAAACTAAAGGTTATTTAGGCTACCTGAAATTTACCTTGATAATCATCACCATCACCACCACCATCATCATCCCACGACCACCACCATCATCACCATCATCATCATCATCACCATCACCATCACCATCATCATCATCATCATCATCGCCATCATCATCACCACCACCACCACCATCACCACCACCACCACTATTATCATCATCATCATCAGGCCATCACAACCACCACTTTCATCATGACGACTGAGCATCATAGAGTAATAAAACGATAGGCGAGGTTGTCATCGGCGCAATACGAGACGAGATGTAGAGGATACTTGAACAGCGTCATCTAGCATCATCATCATGTACTTAGATATATTTGATATTATTTGTGCATTTAGATAGATTTATGCATTTAGATATATTTATGTATTCAGATAGGTCTATGTATTTACATAGATTTATGTATTCAGCCAGATAAATTTAGATATTTAGATAGATTATATAGATTTACGCTTTTAGATATATTTATATATATTTTAGGTGGATTTATGTATTCAGATAGACTTACGTACTTAGATACACTCACCTATTCAAATATATTTGAGTATTTGGATAGATATATATATTTAGATATATTTTTGTATTTATATATATTCATCTATTTAGATATATTTATGTACTCAGAATGATTTATGTATTCAGATATATTTCTGCACGTACCGAACGTTCGCTGTCGAACACAAAGCACTGGTGTTTATCTGACGTCTTATCTTTAGCGATAAAAGAAAACATTCGCTTGTCAGACTTGTCGTCGGCGCAATACGAGACGAGATGTAGAGGATACTTGAACAGCGTCATCTACAATCCATCAATCAGTCAGTCAAAGAATCAATCAATCAAATAATCAAATTGATACAATATATCAATTGATCAACTGATAAAACGGTGAAACAATCAATAATTAAGTGAATCAATCAATCAGTCAGTCATTCAGTCAATCAAACAAGCCATCAATCAATCAATCAACTAATCAATCAATCAATTAACTAATCATTCAATCAATCAATAATAATTCAAACAGAAAGTGTTTATAGATTATTTTTTGCAGATGATAGATTACATAAATTTCTGGATACTACAATATATATTATAGATTATACAGCCGGTAGAGTATAGATTATAGACTACTGATCATAGATTACAGATTATAGACTACTGATCATAGATTATAGATTATAGACTACTGATCATAGATTATAGATTATAGACTACTGATCATAGATTATAGATTATAGACTACTGATCATAGATTATAGATTATAGACTACTGATCATAGATAATAGATTATAGACTACTGATCATAGATTATAGATTATAGACTACTGATCATAGATTATAGATTATAGACTACTGATTATAAATTGTGGGATCATAGGCAATAGACTGTAGATTATTAATTAGAAATTTAAATCATAGATCATAGAATATAGATTATAGATCATAGAATATAGATTATAGATCATAGAATATAGATTATAGATCATAGAATATAGATTATAGATCATAATTATTATATTGTCTATAGTCCATAATCTATCATCTATAATTGTGGATAATGCAGATGTAGATTATTATATTAATTAAGTTATAGCCAATTATATTAAAATCATAAGAAGAATAACAATATCAGAATTATTATTTTTATTAGCCTTTTTAATTATTATTACTGAAAAAATGTCTATTCGTATCCCGACCCTGGCTAAACTGGGATTTAAGGGAAGATGATGATTATGATGAATTATTATTACTGACGCAGAGTTTTATAAGACAACAGATATTCAAAGATTATAATCACAAATTCATCATCCGCGCTTATATCAAAGGGACGCCATGTACCTTGCTTTTAGGATCCAAAATGGCAATGTTCCGGGTTGAAATGGACAATTCCACTTTGGCACTCTTCTGTCCCTCCGCCCTCTTCAACTGCTTGTTAAACTGCACGCAACGAAAACACCGTTATTATTAAATAACCGAGAATTATTTATTCCAGCTACAACAAAAACACCCTTATTATTCAATCACTGAATTATATATACCACCTATAACGAAAACACCCTTATTATTATATCACGCGAATTATTTATACAAACTACAACTAAAACACCCTTATTAATCAATCAGTGAGAGTTGTTTATTCCAGCTACAACAAAAACACCCTTATTATTCAATCACTGAGAATTATTTATTCCAGCTACGCCATTAAATTATTGTCTTATCGATATAATCCAGTTCTGCTTCTCAAAGAAAATCTCATGAAACCGATCCCAATTGATGTTGACTGTTATAGTCGTTGGCTATAACAGTCAATATCGATCGATCGATCGATTGATTGATTGATTAATTAATTGAGTGATTAATTGATAGATTGATTGATTGATCCGCTGTGTTTCATAAGCCGAACAAGGAATGCTTCATGTTCTGACAGCAGGTATTATTATTATAATCCTTGTAATAAAATACCTTCATCTTTCTGATGGCGTCCTTGACAACATCTGAACCTTTTGGCCTGTCCACCTCCACATGTCCCAAGAACTGTTACACGTGAATATAGGACAATGTAATACAATACAATGTAATACAATACAATGTAATACAATAAAATGTAATACAGTAGTTAACAATGTAATACAGTACTATGTAGTGCAAAACATTGTGCAGTGCAGTGCAGTACTGTACAGTACAGTACAGTAAAGTACAGTACAGTAAGGCACAGTAGAGTACAATAAATTACAATGCAGAACAGCACAGTACAGCTCACTATAGTACAGTACAGTACAGCACAGTACAGTACAGTGCAGTTAAGTACAATACAGTAGACCTGAGTACAGTACAGTACAGTACAGTAGAGCTGAGTACAGTACAGTACCGTACAGTACAGTACAGTACAGTTCAGTAAAGTACAGTTCAGTACAGTACAGTACAGTTCAGTACAGTACAGTTCAGTTCAGTACAGTACAGTACAGTTCAGTACAGTACAGTACAGTTCAGTACAGTACAGTATCATACCACCACTACACCACACTATACCACACCATCCTACACCATACCATACCATACCATACAATATACAATTCTATACCATACCATACCATACAATACAACAGAGTACAATACAGTACAATACAATATAATACAATGCAAAGCAATGAAATGCAATTCAAAACAAAGCACTGCATTATGTTATAATATAATATCAAAGAGCATACTACAGTGACATACACTAAACAAACAAACCAATATGATATACAAACAAACAATTTCATAACAAAATTTTTACATTTATACCATATTTTTAGTGGTCATAGTTCAATAGTTAAATGAAAATAACATAATTAAATTAATATAATAACATTATTAATGTTAGGCAATAGGAAGCAAAATAATTTATATATTGTTATATACTGTACTACAAAAATATGAAGTACAAAATTGTTAACTCTCTCTCTCTCTCTCTCTCTCTCTCTCTCTCTCTCTCTCTCTCTCTTCTCTCTCTTTCAATCTGGTTTATTTAGAATTCAAGCAAGTGGCAGGTCCACAGTATAAATTCATATTTAGAGTCTGATTTCACTTTCCATAAAGAGCATCAAGAAGTTAATGCTTTAACAAACGACTATGCCTTATCCATACCTAATGTAGCATATATCATCGTCATCATCATCATCTTTTCTTGAATCTCAGTTTAGTTTAGGGTAAGAATATGAATAGACCTTTAGCTATTTTGATATCTAGCTTATATCCTGAGGAAAGCTGGCTTCTGGTATGCCTTTCCATTGCCTTCCTCAGTTTTTGCTTAGTTGCCTCTTACGACATCGTTCTTTTACCGATTGGTTTATTCTTCAATGTCCCAGCACAAAATGCGAAAATATCATGTACGTAGTATATAGTTAAATACAGTACAGTAAATAATTATATAATGCAAAAAGTCAGCAAGCTATATATAACTATTCCATATACTATGAATCTCTGATACAAATGCATGACAATAAGTGCAACACTAGCATCAAATCCAAATAGCACAATTAATGCATTAAAATAAAATAAAATGCAGTATGTCGTTACTAACCAATAATATTTTTAAGGTTGCCAAGAAATTAAAATGTGTGCAAGAGGAAGAGAGAGAGAGAGAGAGAGAGAGAGAGAGAGAGAGAGAGAGAGAGAGAGAGAGAGAGAGAGAGGTTGAATGGCAGAGTTGGTAGAATAAGCGGCTGTTAACCAGGAGGTTTGTGAATCCAATCCCAGATGGATGGCATGAGATGGTACAGCAACAATGGCAACACTCATTTGAATAGTCGTGAAACAAGAACAACACAATTAAAGCGCTACTCTAGTCCATGACAACTTCGAGCACTATTTCACAAAATCCAATCCAACAAACAAAATCAAAACCATCCAAAAATGGTGCAAAATACAAAATCTAGATAACCCAGTCTAAAGATAAGAACTTAATGAAAATGAGGTTCAGGGATTGGGCATAACTCATGAATAAAAACTTCTATAGCAGTGTCATGGCAGACATCGGTCTTTGAGATTCCTTTACACAATGAGTTAAATAATAAAAAACCAAACCAAATAAAAATAATATGCAGTGAACTGTAACATACCTTAACTATGTATATGACAGAACATTTGCTCAGTGACTCATTTGCATGTATCCACTGCTTACCGGCTGTGTCAATCAATCAATCAAATCAATCAATAAATCAATCAATCAAACAATCAATTATAATTATCAGTCTATTTAACTAATTGTTGGCTATATGTATCTCCTCATGCAATGATCCAAATGGTAGATTCAAGGTATATATTCCTACTCAAATTCTGCTTTCATGCTCCATAAAACCAGTTCATCGATTAGCGAGTAAATACCATCATAAAAGGCTATGTAGAAATATTGTAGTCTATAGCCTGGTAATAATATGGCTGCTCAGTTGGTTTCCCTTTGCTTTACTCAGTTCTTCTATTTGTCTATACATCTATTTATATATATATATATATCTGTTGTCAATCTGTCCATTAATCGGTCAATGATAAATAAGATACCGACTCTAGCTACTTTGATGTGTACAAATTTTATGTAACAAAATTGATAATTAAACATACTATTTTAATATCAAGTATATGTCTGCATCAAGCCACTGACACTTTATCAATGATCAATAAGTTATTATTAATTAGCTTCCATAAATGGATATAAAGAGTAATGTAAAAATATTCAATAATTAACAATAATATCACATCAATATTTAGCGCATCAAATTTACAGATCAACATTTCACAAAATAGTTGGATAGTGCAATCAGAAACTTTTTTAACTAAAATCCAAGATGATTAACTCTTTGGAAATAAGGTATGCACCTTTTCTTCAATATATGCTTCAGAAAATTAATGTCTTTGTTTTTTATTTATGCTCTTTATTGCAGAGTACTATAAAATCTGACACTAGAAATCTTTAAGTAGAAACTCCGCTAGAGGTCTAGGAAAATTGTTGCAAACTATAGCTGCATGTTTGCAAGCGAAAGACAATATGAAGACTTAATTCATTATTTTATTATTGATACACTACTCCTCTTTAGAACTTCCTTGGAAGCCCTTTAAAGGCTCTACAGCTGACCATAAGTAAAAAATAGACCTACATGTCAAATAACTCTAAGTTCTGCCAGAATATCAAAGAATTTAAAATTTATGGATTTATAATATATACATGTAAAAGTAAACAGCTGGAAAATATTAAATACATCTGAAGCTACTAAAATTTGCTTAGAACTAATCCATGTTTCAAATAAAATAATTATGGCCAATCAACGAAATTGTATTTACCATGAGAATTTTTACGAGATGAATTTATCTGCAGATTCATAATGACTTGTTCTGTAAGAATAGAATTTCTGTAGAGATTCTCGTTCAATTCTTATTGTAGCAAATCCATTCACAGAGTGTTCTAGATTTAGTCCTGCCAACTTATTCACAAACCAGTCTAGGCAAACAGTATAATACAGTCATTTAGCAATATTAATACCTGCAAAAGGTGTGCAAATAAGAGAGGCTCAACTTTCATGTTCATAGTAAATTCAATAGGTTTCACTCAAAGATCATCAAGTTGAATTAAAATCTGATTAAACTTGTTTTGCAGAATTTTTCCATACCTTAGATATATGAGATGTGACTATAATTAGCCTCTCAATGATTATTCTTTTTAGATTTTTATTTAAATCTGGCGGGAGTAAGTGGTGAAGTCGGTAAGATACTCGGCCGCGGATCATTATGTGCAGGTTCAAATCATGAGCTCGCCCGTCACTGACATCACTTTCGAGTGAGGAAACTGATGTTAGCCTTAGCTTTAGCTTTTTAGCTTTAAATTAATACATTTTAAACATTTAAAAGACTTAAAATTAATTAATTAAAATAAAATATTTGATTTGAAATAAATGAACAGACCAAGTGCCTTCTCTCACACTCTTTCTCTCTCTCTCTCTCTCTCTATCTATCTATCTCTTTCTTTCTTACTTCTCTAATTAATATTCTTATTTCCCTAAAATATTTCTAAATTATTAGGCAATATAGCCTAAACAAAAGTAATACATTTTATGTTAAATCTACAGATATGATGATGAATAAATCTGTTATAATTATAATAGTACTACTTAAACATGCTTTCAAAATTTTAAGTTGTTGAATAGGCCTTCTAGAAATTCCAAATATCCGCCATTCACTGGCTAAAGCTAAACTATAAACACTGGCTGGAGATAGTGGCGACGTCGGTAAGATATTCGACCGCGGATCAGTATGCGCGGGGTTCAAATCCTCAGCTCGCTCGTCACTGACATCGCTTTCGAGTGAGGAAACTGACGTTAACATTAGCTTTTTTAACTTCAATATTACCTACAATCCAATATATTCATTTTTAAGAATATTAATTAACAGACTTTCTTGACGTTTAATCCGCATTAGTTAATTAACATTGTTCATTATAATTTTTGAAATGCCATTGGCAACTAGTTTAAAGTTTTCAATATTCTAGAATATTGAGAAAATAACGCAGATTAAAAGCACGCAAGTGTCACTTTACAGCTGTTTATTGTTTATTTGTTTATCTAATCAACAGGTTATCGAACAGGTGCTGGAATAATAAGCTTAAAAAACCATTTCTTCATTTCATTTCCATAAGTCTCCTAAATTCGTTCATTTCAATCATATAATTTATATCCGACACAATGCAGAAATCTTCCACAGTTAGAAAGCAATAGCTATTTAACTCAATAAATTACATTGCAATGAGCCTATAAAATAAAGCTACTTAACTAAGAGAAACATTATAGTCTAAGAATGATTGCAATGCATTAGGGATGAATAGTACAGTGAACATTGCTATAATCTCTCATGAATTCGATAAATCTCCTCTCTCTCTCCCTCTTTCTAATTTTCTGACATGTGTATGGCAGGTCTAAGGCATGCATTCATACTCAGAGCCTGCTTTAAATTCATGCTCCATAAATAGCACTTCGCACATCAGCAAGTATATCCCTTTATAACAGATAATGTCTTATTCATACCTTAATTATGTCTAGCTTATAGTTTGGAAAAATATAGTTTCTGGTGTGGTTTTTATGCCTTCCTCAATAATTGCTTCTAAGTCGCCTCTTACGACACGTGCTGTTAACGGCAATTGGCCTATTCTTCAATGTCCCGGACACAACACAGGAAATTATTAAATAATATTATCCTAAATGTATACTAAATCATTGAACAAGCATTATAACTTATCCTGCTTCGATTTACAATAATTTTAAATTTATATCTATAATATAATTACATATACAATTAATTGTAATATTAATAATTTCTATTTATAATAATAATTACTGGTAGTAGAGAACTTGAATTCAATGTACTACTAACAACTCTATAATTTTCTCTGACTTAACTGTAAACATGCTTATCGTTCCAATTCAATGCACGAATACGACACTTTGAATGAATCATCAAACTAGTGTAGGCCTTTTAGTGTGTTCCAGAATCCCCCCCTGGGGTTCCCAACCTCTCCCTCTACCCCCCCAACCATTTTACTGCCAATGTTTCAAATAAAAAATATCAAAACCAAATTAAAATGTTAGATGACTAAACAATATCTGGATCACCCCCCCCCCCCCCCTATACATTATTTATGGAAGATCCCAGCCCACTGAGCCCAGCCCATGCTACAGTGTATTCCTACTGAAGCTCTACTCTCTGCGCACCTATGTAATCACATAAAAGGCCTACTGCGAATACCTACAGCTAATCTGTAAACATGTCATACGCAGAAGCCGAATAGTAGGCCCTATGGTAATATGCTGCCCTGACGCAGTGGGCTTGTAATGTATGCCTCATGCCTACATGTACTGTATGTACCAGGTATAGATTTGCTAAATTTTCCAATGGGGGGGTGTTGTTTCGGGTTCGAAGGTTTGCCAGAGTATTCTCTCTCTCTTAGTGCACTGCCTACTGGCAGGTCCTAGGTATAAAACGCCTCCACTCTTCTCTGTCTTCCACCTTCCTCTTTATTTCCACATACGAGTGGGTCTTTAAATCATCTAACATACCTATTCTCGGCCTGCCCCTGTCTCTTTTTCCTTCCATTCTACCATACAGAGTAATATAAAGTTAAAAAAGCTAAGGTTAACACCAGTTTCCTCACTCGAAAGCGAAGTCAGTGACGGGCGAGCCCAGGATTTGAATCCCGCACATACTGATCCGCGGTCGAGTATCTTACCGACTTCGTCACTGGCTACAACCAGGTGTTGTTAGACGGGGTGTTAAAACTGGGGGTAAAACTATAGTCATGGGGGTCTTACATCTGCCAAGGGGGGTCGATCCACCTACGACCCAACAGCTAATTCTACCCTGGTGTGTTTATAGTCGCCATAGTCGCCAAAGAAGGTGCCAGCTCTTGACGTCCCTGACATCATCCCTGGATGATGAAAAGGACGTTAAACCTTTATTATTATTACATCTTCTTTTTGGGGGTAAGGGAGGACAGTCAAGGGGGGGGCGTGGACCATTTACAGGCAAAACGTGTTCAATATGTGGACACCTCCCCATCACGATTCTACGGGTTTGTTCAATAGGGGGACGCCTCCCCATCATAAATCTAAGGGGATTTTAAAAAAGGGACGTCCCCCCATCACTATTCTACGGAATTTTAAATAGGTGGACTCTCTATCATCACGATTCTACGGGTTTGTTCAATAGGGGTTGTCTCCCCCATCACAATTCTACGGGTTGTTCAATAGGGGGATATCCCCCCATCACGATTCACGATTCTACGGGTTTGTTCAGCTGGGGGACATTTCTCCCACTACGATTCTACGGGGTTAAAACTCTACTCGTAGCTGATTCGTGATTTTAGTTTATGGAGAGAAGAAATTAACAGTATTAAGCATACAATGTTGACACAAGCTATAAAGTCCGTAAACTGACGGGGTAGTAAGAGTCAACTGGTGATGGACTTACTGCAGCTAATAAGTTCATCACCAGATGACGTAAGAGGCGATCAGATGCTTGTTGTAACGGGAGTTCAGCCGGTAGCATTTCAGTAAAGTATCTGACTTTGAACGAGTAGATTCAGGTATCAAATACGTGAACAGTACTCACTCGGTCGCTGATATTTTCACCAGACAAGAAACTGATATAATTGATGTTAGGTTTTAATTTTATCTGGACTCTTAACTCTATTTCAGTTTGCTTAATTAATGTCTCTCTCTCTCTCTCTCTCTCTCTCTCTCTCTCTCTCTCTCTCTCTCCTCTCTCTCTCTCTCTCAACTAGAAGGTCGAATCCATTGTACATTTTCAAACTCATGGTTTTCTTTCATGCTACATTAAGAGCACTCCATGGATCAACAAGTTAATCCCTTCCCAAAATGTTATGCCTTGTCCACACCTTATTATAGCATAATGATGATGATAATGAAGACGACGACGTTGATGATGATGACGACGACGACGGTGATGAATAAATATATTAATAATATATTATTGATATATTATTAATATATTATTGATATATTAATGATATATTATTGATATATTATTGATATATTATTGATATATTATTGATATATTATTGATATATTATTGATATATTATTGATATATTATTGACGGTAATATATAAATATAGATGTATCTGATAAAGTAAAAGCTGATAAAGCTAAATTAACGTCAGTTTCCTCACTCGAAAGCGATATCAGTGACGAGCGAGTCCAGGATTTGAACCCCGAACCTACCGATCCGCGGTCGAGTATCTACCGACTTCGCCACTGGCTCCAGCCAGTGATGAATCTGATGATGATGATGATGATGATGATGATGATGAATATTGAAAACGAAGCTAATACAAGATACAGTTATCTACAGATACATAAATATAGTTATATACCATTAATAACTTTGCATAGAAAATCATAAAATCAGCGAAGGCGTATAACGAAGTGTGGCCTATTTAAACTTGCTACTGCGTTATGCTACCTAGAACTTTAAACACTTAGAAACTCTCAGAAGACTTCGTGCCTTTGTACCTATTTTACCACGTATAAGCTTAGTCTACAGTGAACTGCAGTGTGCGTAGGCTTCTATACCTGCCGCTAAAGAAATCTCAGTAGGCCGATGCTATTTTGGTCCATTAATATAAATTACACTGTACATAAACTGAAGTACTTGTTTATTTTTCAACGTAAAGGGATTGCATGCTGTTGCAAGTGGCAGAAATGAGAATGTTGCGTTCAATGAATGATAAAAAAGCTGGTAAAGTTAAGGTTAACGTCAGTTCCTCACTCGAAAGCGATGTCAGTGACGGGCGAGCCCAGGATTTGAACCCCGCACATACTGATCCGCAGTCGAATGTCTTACCGACTTCGCTACTGGCTCCAGCCGGTTCTTCCAGAGTGGAAGAACTAGTAAGGACAGAATGGAAAATGAATATGTGAGGATGAATTTGAATGTTGAGGGGATCGGGGATAGGTTGGCTCAGTCGAGATTGAGATGGTATGGGCATATTGTGAGAAAGGCAGATGACTGAGATGAGGATGTAGTAAAGAGTTTGGAGGGAAGAGCTGGATAGAGGAAGACCACAATTGACGTGAGATTGCGGTAATTAAGAAGGACATGAAAAATAGGGGATTGACTGATGATATGGTGTGGGACAGAGACGACTGGAGAAAATCTATTCGTATCTCGACCCTGGTTAAACTGAGATTTAATGGAAGATGATGATGATGAAAGGGATTTTCAGCTGTACTCATCGTATGTTTAAAAACGCTATCCACGCATTGTTTAGATTTCACTCATTCCTGCTGTGGTTGCCGCCTGGAAACATGTACAAGCATCCGCGAGTCATTTTTACGAACTGTAAACAATGCGTATAGACAGTTGAGTTTTAAAGTTTGTTTTAAATGACAGTTAAGCAGTTTAGTATCTTAGCTAACTTTGTTAGGCATAATCCATTGATGTACTGTGTGTTGATTTCACACACACACACACACACACACACACACACACACACACACACACACACACACACACATATATATATATATATATATATATAGACATTATATAATATATACATGTTAGTATATATATATATATTATATATATATACTATATATATCTATATATATAGGATATATAATATATTCTATCTATAAACACCCAATATAATATAAACATATAGATATAGTATATATAATATAGATAGATATATATATATATATATATATATATATATATATATATATATAAATGAAACAAGATTGCGTGGTTGGCGACACACTCAATCATGCAGTGTCGCCGTATTGCGCTGAGATCTTATAGAGCCACAAGAGTAGATGAATCATCGGAGAGCCACGACTGGTGCCTTGTCACGAATAGGCTGTGACAAACTTGTTTAACATTCAGCAGAACCGGCAATGTTTTGAATTTACAAGTAGCTTCGATTGTCCAGCATGCCATACATTTCTCAAACACATTTCTCTCTCTCTCTCTCTCTCTCTCTCTCTCTCTCTCTCTCTCTCTCTCTCTCTCTCTCTGCCTACCTGCCTGCCTGAAAA
Source organism: Enchytraeus crypticus (assembly GCA_905160935.1). Taxonomy (NCBI): domain Eukaryota; kingdom Metazoa; phylum Annelida; class Clitellata; order Enchytraeida; family Enchytraeidae; genus Enchytraeus; species Enchytraeus crypticus. Next base: position 160,518 of record CAJHZI010000488.1, on the reverse strand, counting down.
TATCAGTAAAGCCATGAAAGCTAATATTGACGTCAGTTTCATCGCCAATGGCTCTGTCGGTAAGATATTCGACCGCGGATCAGTATGTGCTATGTTCAAATCCTGGGCTCGCCCGTCACTGGCATCGCTTTCGAGCGAGGAAACTGACGTTAGCATTAACTTTACCTTTTTATCTCTAGAAAGCAATATCAATGATCCTGGCTAGCTAAGCCGACTAAGCCAATGTGCAATATGGAACTCCCTGGTACCACACGTAGGAATGTTTATAGAGAATTAAGTAGGCCTTTGACATATAGGGTCGAAAGCCGAGTGCTATGTCGTACGAAAGCATAACTTTATTTTCACACTGGGGCAGTTTACGCCAGTTGAGGGCATGTATCTGCGAACCTGTGGATTTAGTTTTCTCCTGGGTCGTTAAACTGCGTTACCCCCTGTTGTGCGCGAGATACTGAAGAATAGGCCAACCGCTAGCTGCACTTGTCGTAAGAGGCGACCATAAGCAAGAACTGAGGATGACAACGGGTAAACCACCTCTGAACCTGTATATTTCAAGCTATTGATCGACTACATATGGTATGTGTATAAGGCATACGATTTCCCTAAAACTCTACTCAAAACTAAAATTAATTCTGAGTTAAATAACCGGTCCAACTGACTGATCATACATTCAGGTAGTAAGCATACCAGGATCGGTAGATGGATATTGAATATGTCGCTAAACAGCTTAAACTTATAATTAAAAATTACGGGCTGAGCCGATGGAATGTTGGCAAATTGTTCGACTGCGGATCAGTATATACATGTAGGTGCGTGTTTCAAATCCAGTGCTCTCCCGGTCAAATAGGGACTACAAAGCCCTATATGTGCTATCAAGTAGCAAACTGGCGTTAAACTGGATTTGGCCTTAAAATGAAGATCTCGTCGTGAACAATCATTTAATTTTCATTGAATAAAGTGTCTTTAAGACTTTAGTTCTTACATCATCATCGCATCATCATCATCGTCTTCTCTTTAATCTCAGTTTAACTAGGGTCGGGGATACGAATACCTTCTCCACTCCTCTCCATCTCATACCATATTATCAGTCAATCCCCTATAAGCTCTTTTATTCATTCTATAAAATTTATTGGCAATTAATTTCTGAAGTCTATGGGCGCTCTCCAACCGAATGCCCTTTCTGACGTTGGTTTGGTTTTTGTTACTTTACTCGCCTTCTACCTCACGTGCAGTCACCTGTTGGTCCATTCTTTAATCTTTTTACACTATGGATAATATCTCATGCAGTTTACTTGTGTCAATGTTCTTGATTCAGGTATGACTCAATCAACAGTCGTTTCGCTTCAGTAAACTAGCAGCTGTTGCATGTGCGACCTTGAAGTATACACTTCAATTCTTTTTCAATTTTCAATTTTTTAGAATGTCTAAATAGCGTAGGGGTAACGTCATGAAGTTTTAAATGACAAATCCTAAGGTGATTTGAATCGTCGTGGGTTCGAATCCCGGTCACGCTGATCTGAGAGTAAAATCTCGGACATTTACTGGACTGGTTTTACGTAAAATGGTCTAAACTGCCTAACGGTTTAAACATGTGGTATTAAAAGTGATAGATATCGACATAGTTGATTATTCACTATAATGCGTGTTTACTTTTTGTTATTTTTTATATACGTACCCCTTTGTCAATATATAGGAGACTCCATTTGTCCTTGAGGCATTCTAATACTTGTAAGTTATTGTAGAACTATCATTAAAAAATGAAATTTAAATTAGTATTTCCCATTATTTCCCGTGGCACTGACGCATCGATCTAGACCAATGCAGCTGCGATAATTGCACTTGACGTAGGAGTTTGAGGATTGCAACGGTAAATCACCTCACATCCATATTTGTCCAGAAGGAGGCCTATATAGGTCTCAGAAGTCACGTAGAATAGGCCAAGCAACCTAATAGGAACCATCATTATCGTCAACCCTTCCGCATCATCACCGTGATCATATCATCATCGTCATCATATAGAATCGATCATCATCATATCATCGATTATCGATCGCCGCTAGGTATAATTCTTATTTCACTACAATAAATAGACGTACGTAGAAGGTATAGTACGGGTTTAGTAGGCCTAGTTATTATATCTAGTGCCATTAATGAAATATATCAATGACATATCGATGGACGAATATAGGCTTACTTGCTACTTATATAGGCATAGGGCCTAATAATAATAACAACAACAATTAGAGTGCTGCAGTCATCAATGACAACATCGAGCACTATTGAAACAAAATCAAGCCATCGAGCAAAAAGAAGGTCCCAAAACGGTGTAAATTCCAAAATCCAGATAATCAGTCCAAAGCCTACATGTAGAGCACTTCCAAAAGGGGAAATTGCATTGTGATCGAGTAGCCTGAAGAAACTAAAGACTATGTGTATTTGTAGAGTTTCATGTTTCTGCATTAGAAAGCACAAATTCATCTACAAGAAGTTCTTTAATAATTCAAAACACCTCTAATAAGTATATGTTTGTAATCCAATCGGATAAACCGAATGTTCTTTACTGAAGATTCCTACCTTTTAATGATCATTTCGATTTCTATTAAACAATTGATTGCATAATGCTCGATATTGTCTTAGGAGAGTGTGTTGTGCTATAATTGACTGCTGCTACTTTTGCTGCTGCTGTGGTTGTTGTTGTTGTTTTGAGGTGATTGATCTGAAAAATAAGAGTAAACACCGCCAGTGAGCGATAATATAAGAGAATAGATACGTGGCTTTAGCAACGATCCTTTTGTTAGGCGAATATTTGTGTGTCTGCCTAATTTTCTCAACTACAGTGTGTTCTGCTTCACCCGTTCGCTATATTAAAGAAATTAAGTACGTCCTTATTTTATTTTCTATTCTAGCTTAGTGGAGTACACACGTTTGAAGCTTCAGAATACTAATTAGACACTTCCGGAAATGATCGGAGGGCAATTGTTACTAATTACGCTGTATTATTATATTCTAGTTTTACAAATTTTAATATTAATCTTAAATAGTAATAAATTTCACAAAGTGTGTGCTATGGTGAAACATTTCATTTGTTTCTTTTGCTCACTTTCAGAAACTATGAGTCAACAGGCGTAATAACTTTGTAGTTACCATGAACGTGTAGATAAGGATTTTTAATTAGGACTTTTATTTGATTGTTTCATTAGTAGGTAAACATGGGCAACATATTCGACTCGCTGTTCCGTGGTTTGTTCGGAAAGAAGGAGATGAGAATATTGATGGTGGGGTTGGATGCTGCTGGAAAGACGACGATTCTATACAAACTAAAACTGGGAGAAATAGTCACAACCATTCCGACAATCGGTATAGTAAACTATGTTTCAATCTTCCTGTGTGAAACTACATATATGGTTGAAGAAATATATATTAAATTTTTATAAAATTATTATTTTTACTGTAGTGGATAGACTGTACAATATATAGAAGACGGTAATACATAGTACATAGAAGATCAGTAATGTATAATACACATCAGATGATATAACTATAAAACAGTAGTACAATAGTACCATAATATAGCAACACACTCAAGTCTAAAGTTACATTATTTTATTAATTATAATTGTTTATTATTTTAACATTGTTATTTTTATCTTATTTTGATTATTCTAGAATACTATTTTTACCACTGTTACTGATATATTGCAACAAATTTTCTTGGCAGCTAATCATTAATACTAGAACTAGCAAAAATTAATGAGCTATAAAAATGTTAACTTTAAAAAATTTGTCTTGCCTCAAAAATACTGTCCGATGCTGTCTGGTTTTTGAACCTTTCGTATATTGCTCTCAGGCAGTTATGCTAACATCTGTGCCATCCAAGTGAAACGTAGGTTTTACTGCATGATATGCTGGATGTATTATAACAACGGGCCCTTTGTTTGAGGCACTATTTGATTGATCAGCTTTTGGTTAATTGGTTGAGTGATTGATAGATTAATTGATTGACTGAGTGATTGTTTGATTGATTGGTTGGTTGACTGATTGATAGGCTAATTAATTGAGTGATTGTTTGATTGAACGATTGATTGGTTGTGTGATTTTGAGAGATTAATTGATTGAGTGATTGAGTGACTGTTTGATTGATTGATTGTGTGATTCTTAGATTAATTGATTGAGTGATTGTTTGATTTATAGATTGATTGATTGATTGAGTGATTGTTTGATTGATTGATTGATGAATGTAGAATTCATTGTATTGACATATTATTATAAAGGTATAGGATCATACCTCTGTGAAGACATTAGTTAATTGATTGATTGAATGATTTGATTGATTGATTGATTGACGCAGGATTCAACTTTGAAATGGTTGACTACAAGAACATAAGCTTCACAGTTTGTGATACGGTATAATATCATACCTCTGTGAAGACATTAGTTGATTGATTGATTGAGTGGTTTGATTGATTGTTTGACACCTGAGTCAACTTTGAAATGGTTGAGTACAAGAGCAAAAAGCTTCATAGTGTCAGTTTGTGATATGGTATAAGATCAGACCTCTCTGGAGACACTACTTGATTGATTGATTGATTTGATTGATTGATTGACACAGGATTCTACGTTGAGACGGTTGAGTACAAGAACATAAGCTTCACAGTGTGAGACGTGGGAGGTCAGGATAAGATCAGACCTTTGTGGAGACATTACTTGATTGATTGATTGATTGATTGATTGATTGACATAGGATTCAACGTTGAGACGGTTGAGTACAAGAACATAAGCTTCACAGTGTGGGACGTGGGAGGTCAGGATAAGATCAGACCTCTGTGGAGACACTACTTCCAGAACACTCAGGGTAGGTTGCTCCTGAGCTGCTTAAGAAGTGGAAGAAGGATGGAGGTCTTTGAGACTACTTTATAGAAAGTGTTCAATAATAATAATATGTTAAATAAAAATTAAATTTAAATTTGTATCTAATTTTATCGGTGATGACTGTATTATTTATATTTGTGTTTGTGTATCAGTGATTTTTTACATTGACAGCCTTGAAACTACACCTGTGTTTTGTATCCACTAGTTTTTCTGTCTACTGGCTCTATTCTGAGAATAACTAGTTGTTTGCCCTGATGCAGTGAGTAAGCAGATTGATTGATTGATTGATTTACTTATTATAGGACTGCCGTGTGGTGGACAGTAACAACCCAGAGAGAGAGTGAGATAGAGACAAGGGTGGAACAGAACAAAATGATCGATCTGTTGGTTGACTGATTGATTGATTGATTGATTATAGTACTGATCTTTCTGCTGAATAGAAGTGAAAGAAAGACAGAGAGAGAGAGGGTATTATACAGAATGATCTATAGATTGATTGATTGATTGAGGACTGATTTTTATGGTGGACAGTAATGACAGAGAGAGAGGCTAGAGTGGAACTGAATAGGATGATCTATTGATTGATCTATTGATTGATTGATTGATTGATTGTAGGACTGATCTTTGTGGTGGACAGCAACGACAGAGAGAGAGCGAGTGAGGCTAAAGAGGAACTCAACAGGATCATATATTGATTGATTAATCTATTGATTTATTGATTGATTGATAATTGATTAATTGATTGATTGTAGGACTGATCTTTGTGGTGGACAGTAACGACAGAGAAAGAGTGAGTGAAGCTAGAGAGGAACTCAACAGAATGCTGGCTGAGGATGAACTGAGAGATGCTGTGCTGCTCGTGTTCGCTAACAAACAGGTTTCTTGTTTTATGTTACCATATAATCACTCTCCTGGACCTGCCAATGGGCGGTGCACTAAGAGAGAGAGATACCACAATCTCTCTAATGTTTTGTTTAATATTACCACTCTCTTCTTAATTTTTTCTTAATATTACCGCTCTCTTATGGATACATGCAATGGTTCATCTTATATGTTAGAGATATACAAGTATATTTGTTGTACATGTATGGCATCATCACCTTCCCTTGAATCCCAGTTTAGCCATTGTTGAGAAAAAGATTAGAACCCAGGGTGTCAGGATCATCTAAAGCCTGATGCTCTAACCACTAAGCCATGGCAGCTCTCTTGCACGTACTATGACACTTTGCAGTTTTTAATATTAAGGGTTACAGCTGGTAAAGCAAAGGTTAACGTAGGTTTCTTACACTCGAAAGCGATGTCAGTGACGAGCGAGCTCAGGTTTAATAATAATGCGGAAGTAGTTTAAATTAAAAACAAATTTATAGCAGTTTTTCTCACTAGCTAAGCTGCAGTTGTATTTTTTTATTTCTACTTTATCAGATTTGAAATGTTTAACTTAAAATAGGACTGAAATTTATGACTCTTGTTAAGATCTATGAATTAAAAGTCAATTGTGACTACCTTGGTTAAAGATCTAGATAATTATTGCCATGAACGCTACAGAGATTACAGACAAGCTATTATGTATTTTGTGCATACAGGACTTGCCTTTAACTGTAAATGTAGCGATGATTGCTGACATTCTGTTATGTTTGTTTTTGTATACAGGACTTGCCCAATGCGATGAACGCAGCAGAGATCACGGACAAGCTTGGCCTGCACTCACTGCGTCAACGTAACTGGTACATACAGTCTACGTGTGCGACCAGCGGGGACGGACTGTACGAGGGCTTGGATTGGCTGTCGAATCAGCTCAAGAAGAAGGCATAAGATCTTGTGCGACGAAGCGGCGAGGAACCTGTAATGTGCGCTAGCTAGGATTGTTTGAATTGTATGAATTAATCTCCACGTTACGCGATCAATTTTGAGCTAACTAGCAAACGCAGTGAATGATTGACCAGACAAATGATTTACTTTATACCGTTGTTACGTAAATTATTTCTATCGTTAAATGAACTTATTTCTTGGCGGCAAACGTTACATTGGCGCTAAATAAGTCGACGCTGATGAGTGGTCTGCTGACAAATGTTTGCACAGACTTGTAGCGGTAGGCGTTGGTGTGCAGAAACATTTTAGCTGTTTGTGGTCTGAATTAGTCGTTACTGGTTTGATGTATAGGTAGGAGTGACATCTTTATCCGCAGAGAATAGATTAATTGATTGATTGATTAATTGTGAACATTGTTTACTTTGTCCCGATAGCAAGCGAATCTACTGCTAAATTGTTCTTCTTATTTGTCGTAATTTTATGCCACTTCTTTCGCAACATTCCCGCGACAGCTGAAAGAATCAATTGATGTCCTTAATACTGCGCTAGGGTGATTAATTTGAAGTTTAATCTAGAATATTTCATTGTATATTTGTAATGGCTTTGTTATAATCACATGAAGAATTGAGTTGTATCTGCTTGGCTGTAGTTCAATGCTTTGCTGTGGCATGTAGAGCTTGCTCTCTGTAGGGCTACGTCTTGTTCTTGTACTTGTGTTCTGTGATAACAGAGACGGCCAGTGAGTTCTTATTAAACTCTTGACCGTGTCGCACTTGAGCCCATTTAAAGGCTCGGCCAAATAATAATGAAAATAACACGCATTATAGTGAAATGATCAACCATGTTGAATTCAATATCTTTTAATACCACATGTTTAAACCATTAGGCAATTTAGTCCATTTTCTGTTTAACCAGTCCAGTGAATGTCCAAGATTTTACTCTCAGATCAGCACAGCTGGGAATCGAACCAATGAGGATTCAACTCACCTCAGGATCTGTCATTTAAGACTTCATGACGTTCGCTGACGTTTCTAACCACTGCGCTATGGAGATATTCTATCTAAAGTCGCAGTAATTTAGTTGTTGTTTCTTGAATATGTACAGGTCTGTCTGTCTGTGGCAATTGTACATTATGAAATTGAGTCATAGAAAAAGTTGTGAGAAAAAGAGAGATAAGGAAATGACTGTATTGATTAAAACTCAATAACTCTAACTCACTTTAGAATATGAAGTCGATTAAATAAATGATTAAAGTATGTGTGTTACAAACACGATAACTCCTTTTGAATGATGGCAACTAATTTATTTCTTTTTCATCTATTTCCGAATAAAAAATAATGATTAATGATAATAATGTTAATAATGATTTCAATAGAAATCATTATTTTACCTGTCGTATAGTTTACTGCTAGTTATGCTACTCATCATGCTACACGTTAGAATATATGGACTATTTTTAACTTTGTTGTTGCTGAAGCATTCTCGGACTAATTCAAACTTGTAGATAAGTAGTTGTTTTCGTTAGTTGACAATTTTTGTGAGCAATTATACATCCAATGTGCTTGTTTTTGACAGTGTGTTTGTATGATGTGAAATTGTGTTGCATTTAATTACTAAATTATTCTTGCTCATTCGGCCATACTTGTGTTGTATCCAGATCAAATAAATAAATAAGATTTAAATTTTTAACATCCCTCAATGTCAATGTTCTTCTTCAGGCAATGTCAGGGACGTCTCTTGCAGACTCTACACAGACCCCAAAACACCACACGATGATGTGCAGTTTACCAACCGTAAACTGCGCTTGAGGCATAGCCATTTGTGAAGGGATTGACTCATAGATCGATAGAGTGCTCTTTATGGGGCGCGAAAGCAGCATATGAGTAGGAATATGTACCTTGGATTTGGCTTTTGGCAGAACACTTGGAGAGTATAACCTTCACAATTCAACTGCTTTATGTATAGTTATGCGAAAACTCTTGTGATAACATCATCAACTTGCTGATACCGGATATGCGAAGTCGCTCACCTGTTTGCAGGATAGTATATATATATATATATATATATATATATATATATATATATATATATATATATATATATATATATAGCAATTCACCTTAGAATGATTCGTTGGGTTTATATTTTTCTGTAGTTTGAGTGAGGTCATCTGTTTGTTGTGTAGGACTTGCTTTATTATATTTGTTTTATAAATTATGATTAGTTGAAATTTTTGATGCATGAATAAAGTTAACTCTCTCATCAGCATTGTTTCGTCTTCACAATTCAATACGAGTATGAAGCTGTACGTTTAACGTCTGTTTCCCTATCACATGAGGCACTGAAGAGACAGTCCGACTGAGACTTGAACCGCAGCTGTCCATTCGGCCATCCATGCAGCCTGTCGTAAGCGTATCACACAAGTCCCGCATCTAATAGATGCCTTAGCATGATATACTCTAGTAAACATTAATTGATGAACTGTATATGACGGCGGTAGTTGCCAGACCTGCCAGAATTTAACCATAACTGCAACCATCTTTCGGTATTCTAATCCTTCTTCATACTTAGGTAGCAGGAACAAGGGAAGAAAGCCAAGGGCCTATATTTTAATCCCCAATCGTACATGATTAAAACACCTATAGTAGCTTATTTTTAAAGCTATTCACCGAAACCGCATTCACAGCCTCCGCACTCAAAGAGTTCCACCTATCAATCACCCTTTGAGAAAAAGAGAACTTTCATATGTCTGTCCTTACACTAGGCTTAAACAACTTAGAGCTATGACTTCTTAAACCATTGTTGGAGAATTTGCAAAAAATCTGTTTCTCCTAATTCAGTAAGCCTGTGCCATCTACATGAATTAACTAATCGTACTCGCGTGAAGAGATCGAGAGAGAGAGCGAGAGAGCGCGCGACAGAGAGCCAGAGAGAGTGAGAGAGAGAGAGAGAGTAAACAAATATTTTTGCGGAGGGCGTAGAGCCTAGAGAAAGTCAGTGTTGCATTAGCAAACAAGGGTAATTCTGATTTAGATCTGAAATTAAAAGTCCTTGAAAGGAACACAGTATGGTATTATCATTTACAGTTACCATTTTCCTAATTTTTAATTGCTCTTCTAAAATAAGGGTGGTGTTCAACGCTATTTAGTACTACCACCGGGATGATGGCTTACCAATTCTTTTGAATTATGACCATTTGAGGTGTTGGCTTCTTAGAAGCTGGGGTAATTTATTGAAGGGCTGGGGCAAAAAGAGTTCACAGAGGGGACCCTCGAACTGGGGTCATACAGATGAAAAATATGACTCCAACAACTTCAGCTAAAATGAATTGAGATTGCACTCTGTATGTAAATGTATTTTACAGTCAGGCAAGTGTATTGTAAACAAAATGAGAATTTATCATAGGATGAAGAATTAGGCGAAGAATTAACATTGTTTCCAATATAGATTCGTTAATTAGAGCGATGATTAGTAAATGGGATGTAGTTAGATTAATTTAATTTAGCTGTCGTGCCGTTTCTTTTAATTATGATGAACATTTATATTAAATAAAATGATTTTTGTTCTTTGACATAGTTTCGTTTCTGAAGTCCCCACTAACTTTTTAGTAATATAATCAATTAATAATTTGTTAATTTATATGTTGTTTTGTGCGAAATTTATGCTGTATATTTACTGAGGTCATTATTTAGAAGCTCTAATTTATTCTAATTAATGATGAATCAAAAATTGAAATGATAGGCTGACTAAAATATTGTAGGTACAAATTGAGAGATTAAGCTTAACAGAATCATTTTTAACTTCTGAATTCAAAAGCCTTTCTCGTGCTAGCAATACGTTATCTTACATATTGCTTTAAATTCATTTTTTATAACTTTATTTAATCTCTCTCTCTCACTGTCATCTCTCGCTCTCTGTCAGTGGTTCGATTACTGCTGTAAAATTTAATTTCTTTTGGCTAATTTTCTTATTCTCATAAATATTAGGAATCTCTTTAGTGATGAGGTCGTATAAGCCATGTTGGTGAAAAACATTAAGAATTAATATGAATCTGCAATTACATTTGATAAAGGATTGAAAAAACCACTGTACGCTTTCTTTTCTAAATCATCAGCCAAATTTTGTCTTAATATAGTGCGTCGAGATGTAGCTATTAATTCTGTATTCTCACTTTTAGGTGCTGATTGGTGAATTATTGGATACATCAATCGTGTGGATCGTTATATATTCATAAATAGATAGATAGTGGAGAAGATGACGCAACCATTAAGAGGCTCGTCTAACTACATTTGGAATATTAATGACACACTTGGTAGTGGAGCCACTGGGGCTGTGTTCAAAGCCAGGCATAAGGTACCAATTCAGCTATCTTATAGCCTTGAGCTTAACACATACATGCAATTTGAATGTCTCAATAGCGAAATGGTTAGAGGTGTAGACAACGTCCTGAAGTTGTAAATGACAGATCCTGAGGTGAGTTGAACCCTCATGGGTTCGAATCCCAGCCGCGCTGATCTGAGAGTAAAATCTCGGACATTCACTGGACTGGTTATACGGAAAATTGACAAAATTGCCTAACGGATTTAACATGTGGTATTAAAAGTGATAGATATCAACGTAGTTAATCATTTCACCATAATGTGTGTTTACTTTTTACTTTCTTAGTCGCTTCTTAATATTAATGTAATGCTAATTAATGTTTAACGTCAGTTTCCTCACTCGAATGCGATGTCATATACACTTACATGCAGATGTACTTACAGACTGACTAAGAGGAACGTGATTGGGCAATAAATTAAGTAGTTGATGTGTATAGACCTTTTATAATAGGTGTTTACTTTGAAAAATCACTTTATGTATTATTTAATTCATTGGAACGGCGCCACTGTGCATCTTAAAATTGATTGTTTTGCGCAAGGCAACTGCAATGTAATATATCCTCAAAATGTTATATATCCTCTCTAGAAATTCTATCTAGACATATATTAACTGTAAATTAAGACAAATGTTTATCATCATTTGACATGAATTTGAAATAAAATTTTTATGTAATTATTTAATATACAATTCTGTTAATAAATGAAAAAATATATAATAAATATATACGAATATAGAATATATAGAATATTGCCAGCCTTCAATAGAAGCACATACCCCTCCCCACTCTACCACTAGGCTTTGTTTATTATGTGAACAGAGTTACCACTACATACTATAAAAGGGCTATAAAAGAATTTTATGAATTAACAATTACCATATAGCGCTGTAAAAATTTAGATTAACACTCGTTTGCCCTGATGTCTTAATCTACTGATTGATTGCTCTCTTCATTGATGTATTGATTGCTCTATTCGTGTACTTAGTGACTCATTGGTTGATTGATTAATTTATTGATTGATTGTTTGATTGATTGATTGGTTGGTTAATTGATCTATTGAATGATAGCTTTCTTCATTGATTTACTGATTGATTGGTTGATCGATTTATTGATTTATTTGTTGACTTATTAATAGTTAGATAGATTGATTGGTTAATTGATCTACAGATTGATAGCTTTCTTCTTTTATTTAATGACTGACTGATTGGCTGGTTGATTGGTTGATTGACTTCATGATTGATTGATTAACTGATAGGTTGTGTGATTTACTGATTGATATATAGATTTATTGATTGATTGATTAACTGATTGATTAATAGATTGATTGATTGGTTGATTGATTTACTGATTGATTGTTCAATTGATTAATTGATTGAGCGATTGATTGATTTAGTTATTATTCATTTGTTTAATTGATTGGTTGATTGGTGATAGATTTATTGATTGATCAGTTAATTGATCGATTTATTGATTTATATATTGATTGACGAGAATAATAATGATATATAAAACGGAATGTTATTGATGATTTAAAGATCCACTTGTATGTGGACGTGAAGAGGAAAACGGAAGATAGAGAATAGTAGAGGCATTATACCATGTACCTGCCAGTAGGCAGTGCAGTAAGAGAGATAGAGACATCTGGAGAGATATTGATTAATTGGTTGATTGATTGATTGGTGGATTTATTGATCAATTGATTGATTGATTGGTTGATGGATTGATTGATTGATTGGTTGGTTGATCGATTGATTGATTGATTGATCGATCGATTGATTGGTTAATGGATTGATTGATCCTTTAATGGATTGATTGATTGGTTGATCGATTGATTGGTTGAGTGATCAGTTGATTGATTTTTTGATGGATTTATTGATTGATTGATCGGTTGATTGACGAGCAGAAGACGGGAGAGTTGTATGCAGTGAAGACGTTCAACGATTTGTCACAGAGGCGCCCTCTGGAGGTCCAGATGAGAGAGTTTGATGTTCTCACGAGACTCAAGCACGAGAACATTGTTAGGCTGCTCGCCATCGAAAAAGAAGCAAGTTTTGATGATTTTGAGTTGTTTTTAAGCATATTATTATTTTTAAAAAAAATTAATTTGAGCATGTTTAGGGATGAGATATGTAATAACATTTGCTAGGTACAGTGTGATTATTGATATTTTGTAAACGTAGATTGTTTAGATGTAATATATATGTATGTCCATGTATATAAATATATACACTGTGTTTTTTATAACTGATACCCCACATTATTTTTACAATAAAGTCATAAGGAGTTGACCGATGTTCCTGAAATTTACAGAACTTGACCAGCCGCCAATTCTACCAAACATACAGAAATTTCTTTTGAATATCTTTAATAACTTGAAAGTTATAGCTTTGCGAATAGAAGTGGGGTCAGATCAGAAATTTTTAGTACAGGATTACGGGCTTGTTACATGCAGCGTAAAATTATCTCTATAAACCTAATAGCGAACATGTAACATAAAATTTATGCTAATGCTATTTTGAAGAGCAATTATTTATTTTCAAAACGACATAAAATACGTGCCGATATGTTCTTAATTGTTAAAGTTACTTAACTTTTAATGCATGCATTGCATGAAGAGAATTAACAGTAGCTGCGCTCTCTTCGTCTCACGGCAGCCGACCTCTCGTCTTGTACACATAGGCCTAATGACCTAATGCTTGCATTAAAATTTCAAGAACTTTGTCAATTAAGAACTTATCATCTTGTATTTTACGTCGTTTTGAAAAGAAGTGATTGCTGTTCAAAATAACACTAGCAGAATTTTATGTTACATGTTCGCTACTATTTTTATAGGGATAATTTTACTCCGCATGTAACATGCCCGTAATCCTGTACTGGAAATTTCATATCTGACCCCACAATTATTCGCAAAACTATAACTTTCACGTTTTTAAAGATATTCAAACGAAATTTCTCTGTACTAGGAGGAATTGGCTGCTGGTCAAGTGCTGTAAATTTCAAGAACATCGTTCAACTTCTTACGACTTTATTGTAAAAATAATGAGGGGTATCAGTTATAAAAAATACGGTGTATATATAGATATACAGGGTGAGTAAAAAAGGGATTACACCAGCAAAAAGTTTGAATATCTCAGGCTATTGTTAATATTTTCCAATAAAACTTTTACCAATTACTAAAGGACTAATTTCTGACGAAGTGGCCAATTTTCATCCATTTTGGTACATAGATGGGCCAGTTATGTAAGTTTCAACAGAGCAACACCACATTTTTTAATGTACTGCAAATATAAATTATATTTAATTTAATTTTTATTTTGGCCCTGAAAAGGGCCGTTGTAGTGGTTCAGAAGGAACCAGTTGTATCTGCTAGCATTGCAGACTATTCGATACCCTTTCCTCCCACTGCTACGCAGGACTGCAGTCGCTTTCGGAATGCTAGGACAGCCTTGTTGATTCCAGCTTGGGGCACTCTCTCCCAGATCGATTGTAGCATTTCCTGCAGGTCTGTCTTATTTTTAGGCTTCGGCTTGTGTTTCTGATAGAGATGCAGCATGGTTCCCCAGACATAGTAATCCAGAGGATTTAGATCGGGAGAGTTTGGACGCCAGTCATTCTTAATGAAATCCGGGTTTCTCTCGCTGATCCATTCTGTGCATGATGAGATGCATAAGCCAGAGTACCATTCTGCTGAAAGATGAAACCATTTGGTAGAAGAGCATAGCAGTCATCAAACAGCTCCAGAAGCAAAGTATTGACGTAATACTGAGAGTTTACCTTTACCTTCACATCAGTGAAGTGCCATTTGCCCTTACCGTTGTAGCAAACGCCATTTTTAGGTTTAAATGGGGGGTTGCTCTGCTGAAACTTGCATAACTGGCCAATCTATGTACCAAAATGGATGAAAATTGACCACCCTATCAGAAATTAGTCCTTTAGTAATTGGTAAAAGTTTTATTTAATAATATTAACAATAGCCTGAGATATTAAAACGTTTTGCAGGTGTAATCTATTTTTTACTCACCCTGTATATATACATATATATATATATATATATATATATATATATATATATATATACGTATATGCAGTCACTTATGAGGTTTATAATAATATTAATAATTACAATATTAATAAAGGTTTGACATGCGTTTCCTCATCCAGGGATGATGTCAAGGACGTCGCTTAGGTGTATTTAAAACTTCTTAGGTGATTCATACTACATAATATAAATCAGAAAAATTTATAGCAATAGACAATTGTTTGGAAAATTCATTATATATGAAGAAAGATTTCCGTGACTTCTCAGTGTAGTATAATACTAACTAATCTAACAAATAACATCTAGCTTTTAATCCATCAATATTTATTTGATTGATTAATTGATTTATTGATTGATTGTAGATGCCATTCATTGTAGAGGCTTGCTATGAAGATATGCACTAGTACTGATGGAATGATTGATTGATTGTTTGACTAATTGATTGATTATAGAACGGCAGGCAGAAACAGATGCTAGTTATGGACATGCATTAGGAGGCTTGTTACGAAGATATGCCGTGCTGATGGATAGATATACTGATTAATTGATTGATTGAATGCTTGGTTGTAGAGTGGCACACAGAATGGCTTGTCATGACGGTGAACAGTAGTAATGGTTAGATTTATCTAGTAATATTGATTGATTGATTGATTGATTAATTATAGAGCGGTATGCAGAAAGATATTCTAGTTATGGAGATGTGCAATTGGAGGAAATTTGATTGATTGATTGATTGATTGTTGGATTGATTGATTGATTATAGAGCGGTAAACAGAAAGAGGTGCTAGTTATGGAGATGTGCACTGCAGGAAGTTTGATTGATTGATTATAGAGCGGCACACAATAAGAGGTGTTAGTGATGGAGATGAGCAATTGGAGGAAATATGATTGATTGTTTGTAGAGTGGCACACAGAATGGCTTGTTATGAAGGTGAACAGAACTGATGGTTAGATTTATCTAATGATTGATTGATTTATTTATTTATGGGTTATAGAGTGGCACGCAGAAGGAGGTGCTAGTTATGGAAATGTGTACTGGAGGAAGTTTGTTTAATCTTCTCGACGATCCTGAGAATGCATTCGGTGTTCAAGAGAAAGAATTCATTTGCATTCTCCGTGACGTTGGTATGTTGCCAGTCCTCCAGTTAATCCATATGCCAATCAGTCAATAAATCAATCAGTCAATGAACCAATCAGTCAATGAACCAATCAGTCAATAAATCAATCAGCCAATGAACCAATATTGATGATTATACCTGCAGGTGTGTTGTCTCTTCAAAAATTAATCTCTCAAGTAATAATCAATCGTTCAATCTGTCAGTTAATTTATCAATCATTATTCAATCATTCATTGAATTATTCATGCAATAATCAATCATTAAATCGGTAAAGCAATAGCCAATCATTCAATTGATCAATCAATCAGGTTATATATCTATTTTGATTTAAATAAATCAATCAAGCAATAGATCAATTTCTCAATCCAAATTTTTGAATTATATAGGTTTAAGTATGCAATTGTTGTATACCAGTAGTCTGTAGACGTTAATGACCCTTATTCTTAATGATCAGTTAAACATTTTATCTGTCAATCAAAGAATCATTCAGTCAATCAATTCAGTCAATTGTACATGTATATTTGGCTACTCTTGCGTGATTGCTAGCTGTCAACTAGATAGTGTATATATACCCTCTTTGATGACCTTGTGCGTGTATGTATACTTGTATGTATACTTCAATATACATAGTTCTCTCTCTCTCTCTCTCTCTATCTATCTAAATCAAACAACAATTTTTCATTCAATCAATCAATCACATGAGAAGTGTCAGTTGTATCAATATATGAATTTGTTTAAAAAAATTACTTTTAATGTTTCTGTATTACCTATATATACAGTAGGAGCCTATTTTTGAAGTCAATATTTTTATAAGTTTAATTTTAAGATTGATTTAATACGTAGCTATTTCTTATATTTATTGATTTGTAAGTAAAAGATGATTTGGTACAAATTGATTGAATGTGTGAGTCATTGATTTATTGGTTGAATGATTGATTGGTTGATTGATTTATCGATTTATTAATTGACTAACGGATTGATTGACTGATTGATAAACTGACTAATTGATTGGTTGGTTGATTGATGCACTGATTCATTAATTAATTGATTCACTGATTGATTGATTGATTGATTGCTAAAGTGACTAATTGATTGATTGGTTGGTTGATTGATTGTTTGGTTGAATTATTTAGTGATTTGTTTATTAATTTATTCATTGATTGATTTACTGATTTATAAAGTAAAATGGTTGATTTATTAACTGATTGATTGACTGATTGATAAAGTGACTAACTGATTGGTTGATTGATTGATTGATTGATTGATTCATAGCTTCTGGAATGAGTCACCTGCATAGCAATGGTATTGTTCATAGGGACATCAAACCTGGCAACATCATGCGATACATTCGCGAAGATGGAAGGTATGAGTATCTCTCTCTCTTAGTGCACTGCCTAGTAGCAGGTCCATGGTATTTAACGCCTCCACTATTCTCTATCTTCCGTTTTCCTCTTCATATCCACATACGAATGGATCTTTAAATAATCTATAACATACCTTTTGATATGCCATTATTCTTGGAAGATTCTGCTTATGACGAGGTGGGCCCCCTGTGCCTTCCTCAGCTTCGACTAACATTTACTGGGCAGGGGCGTCATACCCTGAGAAAACAATCCTGTTAACCCCATATTCAGCAATTTCCTCTATTTTAATTATCCTAAGTTATTAGTTTATTTTAGTTTTAGTATTTCTCTACTTTTAATTGTTTTACTACAAAATGTTTTATTTCATTTAAAAAATATTACATTCTGTTTTTCTTTACAACTACTTAAATTCCCTGAAGTAACTAATAATGATTGGCTGTGTGTTTGATGGTTTAATTGCAACAGATCGATATACAAGCTGATTGATTTTGGAGCAGCCAGGGAGCTGCAGAGTGAGGAGCAGTTTATGTCGCTCTACGGCACCGAAGAGTATCTGGTGAGAGCAGTGATTTGTGACTTAGACCCCTTCACCAAGATGTCATTGATATATATATATATATATATAATATATATACATATATACATATATACATGTATATATATATATATATATATAATATATATATATATATATATAATATATATATATACATATATAATATATATATATATATATATATATATATATATTTATTATATATATATTACATATATCTATACATATATATACATATATATATATATAATATATGTGATTATATCTATATATATATATCTATATATATATATATATATATGTATATATATATATATATATATATATATATATACAAATATAAATTGGGCCTGGTATTGTCATTGCCAGCATCATCTAACTCCAGCACTATTTCTCCATTTAAAGTTTTCTTTTAATGGTATTTTTTGGCGGCACTGTTTATAGATTGTGTTATATGCGATATATTTGCTACTGTGCCTAAATTGCATTAATGTATGAAACAATTATAAATTAAATTATAAAAAAGCATCATGAATTAATTTATGTTCTTGTCGTTTATGAAGATTTCATTTCCATTTTGAAGCAAATATTTAAAATAACGAAACAGAATGGCACAAATGAAGCAGATCTGGGGTCTGGCTGATTAATTTTAAATTTAAAAAAGCTGGTAAAGCTAAAGTTAACGTCAGTTTCTTCACTCGAAAGTGATGTCATTGACGGGCGAGCTCAAGATTTGAACCCCGCATATACTGATTCGCGATCGAGTATCTTACCGACGTCGCCACTTGCTGGGGCTACTGGCTGGAGCCAGTGGCGACGTTTTATATTAATATAAAATACTAAAACACCTTTAATTAGTGACACCGACTTTCATATAAACTCATCAATTGATATAACATTGCTAATTCGCCGTCAAGGACAAAGTTTTGTAGGAAATCTTATTATATAATAAGTATAAATGTTATAAACACTTTACGTGGTTTCCTAGTAGGTGGTCTAGGGGTAAAAGGTAATGCCTCAATGTAGAAACCACCGAAGGTGTTGAAACAGCTTGTTAAACCTGCCCTTCTGTTATTCAGTTCTTAACTTTTTTTAAAAATATTATTATTCCATATAGTTACACACATGACATACCGCATGTGTTTACAATGTTTCCTTTCTTAAGTTTCTGTTTTTGTAGTTTCTTCATTACTACCGAGATACTTTTACACTGACATTAATAAAATATAATTTTATTATCAAATGTCACACAACGCTATCAACAATATAGTTGCACACATAATGGCGAGGATTCGGACGTAATTGCGAGGATCCGGACGTTAAATTCATATTGATTAATTGATTGATTGTTTGTGGAAAAGATCTATTCATATCCCGAACCTAGTTTAACTGGAAATAAAGGGAAGATGATAATAACAACGAAATATTCTACTTTTTAAAAACTTTTATTTATTACTTTATTTCAGGTATGATAACCCATTCATGAATCTTACACATACTGCAATGCAATAAGAAATAGAAAATTTAATAGGCTGTGCCTAAATTCAGCTCTAAGACAATTACCTATAGAATTAGGCATAAAAATCTACAATTAGCTCCGAACATCAAAACACTAACTAGCATATTAGTATTATCCAATTGATAAATTATTGATAGATTAGTTATCATTATTTGCATTGTATCGACTCAGTTTCCGGACATTTGCGTGAGAGCTGATGATGATGACGATGATGATAGATACTAATTAATTGATTGATTAGATGATAGATACTAATTGATTGATTGATTGGATGATGGATACTAATTGATTGATTGATTAGATGATAGATACTATTTGATTGATTGATTACATGATAGATACTAATTGATTGATTGATTGATTACATGATAGATACAAATTGATTGATTGATTAGATGATAGATACTAATTGATTGATTGATTAGATGATTGATTAGTGTATCATTTTTTGTATCGCCGCAGTTTCCGGACATGTACGAGAGAGCTGTGTTGAACAGACAGAGTGGAAAGAAGTTCGGAGCAGCGGTGGACCTGTGGAGCATTGGAGTGACTCTCTACCACGTCGCCACTGGGCAGCTTCCGTTCAGACCGTACGGTGGCCGGAGAAACAAAGAAACCATGTGCTTATTAAATTATTATTACTATTATTGCTACTATAATAAAAGAAATACTTTATTTAATTAAAAGAAAAATGAAAAGAAATATTTAAAATAATTCCTCTACGCTCTGGGAGGCCGCATTCGCCTTTGATTATTATTCTAATTACTACTATTATTTTTGTTTTAATGTTCTGGGCTGTATAGGGCCCTAATGCACTAAACCCCGCCCCCAAACACGGAATACTAACGTGTTCTAGTGGTTGGCTGTAGCGACATGGGGTCGGTTGAACTATCGTTGCACTTGTGACGAGGTGTAGAGGTAGATAGGGGACTGTTTAGTGTTTGAATTATCAGCGTACAGTAATTATAATTAGTGTACGCTCGTCTAAGACCTTTAACTCTTTTAAGATAAATCTTGGTCAATACTTAATAGAAACCATGTGCGTACTGTGTAATGTCCCAGCTTATGATTAACTTGAGATCTGTTATAACATGAGAAATGAGGCAACCTTGTGAGTAATCTGTTAAACAAAGAAATCATGTGCATTAACATTAACGTTAACATAATGATTAGCATGTTATAGCTGAAGAAATGAGGAAACCTTTTGCGTAAAGTGAGAAATAAAGGAAACATGAACCTACCGTTTAACATCTCAACTTGTAAAAAGCTGGTAAAGCTAATGTTAACGTCAGTATATTCCCACGAAAGCGATGTCAGTGACAGGCGAGCGCAGGATTTGAACCCCGAACATACTGATCCACGGTCGAATAACTCACCGATATCACCATTGGCTGCACCATGGGGATTAACCTTAACATATTGATTAGCATGTTAAAGCAGAAGAAATGAGGAAACCATTTACGTAACGAGAGAAATAAAGGAAACATAAACCTGACGTTTAATATTTCAGCTTATGATGTAGATCTGTTGTAATATGAATGTAAAACCTTGTGCAAGACATGTTACATTTATTTTTACTGTAAAAGACAAAATGCTCGATCGATTGATTATTCTGTCGATCGTTTGATTGGCTGGTTGATTTATTGCTTGATTGCTCTGTCAATTGACTGATTGATGGATAGATTAGTTGATAGTTTGGTTGATTGATGTGGTTGACCCATCAGTCATCGACTGACTGATTGATTGATTGATGGTTTCATTGACTAATTGACTGATTGATTGATTGATGGTTTCATTGACTAATTGACTGATTGATTGATTGTTGGTTTCATTGACTAATTGACTGAATGATTGATTGAGTGATAGACTGATAACTGAATAATTGATTGATTAATTGATTGATACAGGTACAAGATAACGACAGAGAAGTCTGTAGGGGTGATATCAGGGGTACAGAAGACAGAGGGTGGAGCTATTGAGTGGAGCAAAGAGTTACCATCAACCTGCAAACTCTCGCTGTTTGTATCAATATTATATTTTAAAATTTTTATCGTCATCATGATCTCTCTCTCTATCTCTTCGTGCACTGTCTACTGTCTGATCCTTGGTATATACCGAAGTCGGTAAGATACTCGACCGCGGATCAGTAGGTGCAGGGTTCAAGTCCTGGGCTCGCCCGTCACTGACATCGCTTTCGAGTGAGGAAACTGACGTTAACCTTAGCTTTACCAGCTTTTTATAACGCCTCCACTCTGCTTGTGATATACCATTCTTTTCTTGGGGGTTATGCTTATAACAAGCTGGGCCCCCTGTGCCTTCCTCTGCTTCGATTAACATTTACTGGGTAGGGGTGTCATTCCCTGAGAAAACTATCCTGTTTACCCATCATCATCATATTCCCTTAAATTCCAGTTTAACTAGGGTCAGGATACGAATAGACCTTCTTTTCCATTCGTTTTTAGAAAATGTAGCAATATCCGGAGCCTAGAAATGAATGCCGTTTTATGGTGTTGGTTTGGATCTTAATGCTTTGCTGCCTTTTACGACATCTCATCTCTATTGGCTGGACTGATTGATTGATTGATATATTTATTGATTGATTGATTGATTGATTGAATGTGATTGATTGTTTGAATGATAAATTGAGAGAGGATTACAGAAGCTTTTGACACCTCTATTGGCTGGGCTGATTGATTGATATGTTCATTTATTTATTGATTGATCGATTGAATGAATGATTTATGTACAGACGACTACAGAAGCTGTTAATTCCTCTATTGGCTGGAGTGACTGATTGATTGATTTAGTGATAGATTGATTGATTGATTGACAGACGATTACAGAAGCTGTTAACTCCTCTATTGGCTGGACTAATTGATTAATTGATGGATTGATTGATTGACAGGGGATTACAGAAGCTGTTGACACTTCTAAGGGCTGGACTGATTGATTGATAGATTGATTGATTGATTGATTGATTGACAGAGGATTACAGCAGCTATTGACTCTCCTATTGGCTGGGCTGCTGGAGTGTGAACCTGATAGGGTGATGAGTTTTAACGAGTTCTTTGATTGATTGGTTTATTGATTAATTGATTGATTTATTGATCGTTTGATTGATTGATTGATTGATTAACAGAGGACTACAGAAGCTGTTGACGCCTCTATTGGCTGGGCTGTTGGAGTATGAACCTGATGGGGTGACGAGTTTTAACGAGTTCTTTGAGTAATTGATTGATTAATTGATTGATTGATTGACAGAGGATTACAGAAGCTGTTGACGCCTCTATTGGCTGGACTATGGCTAATTGAGTGGTTGATTAATTAATTGACTGATTGATTGATTGATTGACAGAGGACTACAGAAACTGTTGACTCCTCTATTGGCTGGGCTGTTGGAGTGTGAACCTGACAGAGTGATGAGTTTTAACGAGTTTTTCTCTGCGGTACAGAACATCGTCAGTAAGATGATCATCCACGTGTTCAGTGCTACACTCAACTGTTGTTCTTCTCTCTCCATCTACATAGACTCTGCTGCTAGGTACGTCTATCTCTCTCTCTATTTATGTGTGTGTGTGTGTGTGTTGCTTCTCTCTCCATTTACATAGACTCTGTTTCCAGGTATGTGTCGCTCTCTCTCTCTCTCTTTCTTCTGTGTGTGTGTGCTTGTATATGTATTTTTGTGCTTGTGCTTGTCATGTGCCTTTTTGACTATGCATGCTCTCTGTGTTTGAGTGTGTGTATGTGAACTGTTGTGCTTGTGCTAGTCTGATGCCCTACCCACATTTATTGAGTGCATTGATAGGGCGTACTTGTCATAATGGTAAAAAAGCTAAGGTTAACGTCAGTGTCCTCACTCGAAAGCGATGTCAGTGACGGGCGAGCCCAGGATTTGAACCCCGCACCATTTGCCGTTACCTAATGGCATTAGGTAACGTTGGATCTGATGGAGAGTATTCTGGTTTGTATGTTAATTTAGTATGGATTTTCGTTAAATCCTGTATTTCACATACAGGATTTAACGAAAGTCCCGTGGTATTGAACTCTAATGTGTGTCTAGGTATGCTCTGTGTGCATGTGTGTTCACAAGTAGTATGAGAAACATTGTTATATAACCCAGCCTCTGATTGGTTGACGCACGCCGTTATTTATACAACGCTGCCTGTGATTGGTGCAGCTTGACCCAGTTTCAGGAGCTGGTCGCCGAGCAGACAGACATATCAGCGCAGGATCAGCTGATGCTGTTTGAGAACCATGCCCTTGAGAAGTGTGTCAAGGCCATACAACCTGTTTCTGACTACCCTAGGACCTCGAGCCAGTCGCCTATATATCTCTACACCTCGTCACAAGTGTTTGGTAGTTCAACCGATCCCATGTCGCTGCAGCCAACCACTAAAACACGTTAGTATTCCGTGATTCCATTACGTCCCTGACAATTCCTTATGGCGAGGAACCGGACGTTAAATTCTTATTGATTGGTTAAATTCTTATTGACTGATTGAAGGTGTGCGAGGTTTAGTGTATTGATAGGGCATAGTTAGGAGTGGGGTTTAGTATATTTGATAGGAAGTACTCATGGGGGCGGGGTTTAGTGCATTAGGGCACTATACAGCCCACGACATTAAAACAAAAATAATAGTAATAATTAGAATGATAATCATTAGCGAATGCGGCCTCCCAGAGCGTAGAGGAATTATTTTAAATATTTCTTTTCATTTTTTTAAAATTTAAATAAAGTCTTTCTTTTATTATAGTAGTAATAATAGTAACAATAATATTATTAATAGTAGTAATAATAATAATATTAATGAATGAGGTCTTCCACAGCGTAGAGGAATTATGTTAAATATTTCTTTTTCATGTCTATTTTAATTAAGTAAAGCCTTCCTTTTCTTTTATTTTTTAGCCCTGGGCCCTATACAGCCCAGGGCATTAAAAACATAATAATATTAGTAATAATTAGAATAATAATATTAGTAATAATTAGAATAATAATAGTAGTAATAATTAGAATAATAATAGTAGTAATAATTAGAATAATAATAGTAGTAATAATTAGAATAATAATAGAAGTAATAATTAGAATAATAATAGTAGTAATAATTAGAATAATAATAGTAGTAATAATTAGAATAATAATAGTAGTAATAATTAGAATAATAATAGTAGTAATAATTAGAATAATAATAGTAGTAATAATTAGAATAATAATAGTAGTAATAATAATAATAATAGTAGTAATAATTAGAATAATAATAGTAGTAATAATTAGAATAATAATAGTAGTAATAATTAGAATAATAATAGTAGTAATAATTAGAATAATAATAGTAGTAATAATTAGAATAATAATAGTAGTAATAATTAGAATAATAATAGTAGTAATAATTAGAATAATAATAGTAGTAATAATTAGAATAATAATAGTAGTAATAATAGTAATAACAATATCAGTAATAATCATCATCATTCTCCCTTGAATCCTAGTTTAACTATGCTCGGGATAATAATAATAATAATAATAATAATAATAATAGTAATAACAACCATTAGAACTAACGCTTAAGATATGGGGAGTTGAAAGATTTCACCTCGTAAAAATATAAATGGTTTTACTAAACATTAATCACTGTTTAATATTCTCCATTCAAATCTCAGAGCAAAGGTTGTCAAGATTTCTCAGATTTATTGATTTGATTTATTTCTTTCATGTTTATTTTAATTAAATAAAGCCTTTATTTTCTTTTATTTTTTACAAATAGACAAATACATACACAAATACACTGTCAAAAACAAATACATGGATACAAATAGACTGTCCCAAATCCTCTCTGTCCTACACCACACCACCAGCCAGTCCCCTGTTTGAGACTACCATTGGTTAAAATAATGTAGCAATTCTGGAGCCTTGGCACTCACCAACCGAATGCCCATTCTGACTTTGGTAATAGTAGTAGTAGTAATAGTAATATAATAATAATAATAATATTAGTAATAGTAATAGTAGTAACAATAATAATAGTAGTAATAATACTAATAACAATAATAGTAAAAAAAGGCTAAGCTAAGGTTAAAGTCAGTTTCCTCACTCGAAAACGATGTCAGTGACGGGCGAGCCCAGGATTTAATAATAATAATATTAGTAATAATAATAATAGTAATAATAACAATAATACTAATAATAATAGTAATTACAATAATAATAGTAATAATAATAATATCAGTAATAATCATCATCATTCTCCCTTGTATTCCAGTTTAACTATGCTCGGGATAATAATAATAATAATAATAATAATAATAATAATAATAATAATAATATCACGAAAACTTTTAATTATCATTGATTGATTGATTTATTATTGTTTTAGTAGTAATGAAAATAATAATAATAATAATATAAAAAATTATAAAGTGTTACACTAATAAGAATAACTATGATTATAATACTAATTAGTAATATATATTAAATAATAATATTTTTCTTCCTAAAAAATAACAATAATAATAATATTAATATTAATAATAATAACTAGTAATAATAGTGTATTAATAATAATAATAACATAATGCTATCTATTGACAGCTGAGATGCCTACAGTACTTATGACTCAGAACAGTGTGATAGATCTCGAGGCTGACGTGATACTGGCCAAGAACTTCTGTGCTGTGGGTCATCAGAGCCTGAGTATAATCAATCACCTCATAGCACAGCAACAGCTTGTGTGTAGAGCTGCCAAGATGTATCTGTGAGTATCTCTCAATCTGTCAATAAATCAATCAGTCAATCAATCAATCACCTCATAGCACAGCATCAGCTTTTGTGTAGAGCCGCCAAGATGTATCTGTGAGTTTCAGTCAATCAATCAATCAATCAATTTATCAATCATCTGAGAGCAAAGCAACAGCTAGTTTGTAGAGCCGTCTAGATGTATCTGTGAGTATCTGTCAATCAATCAATCAATCAGTCAGTTATCTCATAGCCGCCAAGATGTATCTGTGAGCATCTATCTGTGAACGAATCAATCAATCAGTCAATCAATCAGTCAATCAATCAGTCAATCAATTAGTCAACCAATCAATCAGTCAATCATCGCATAACACAGCAGCAGTTTGTGCTTAGTGATTGGTCGATTAGAGAGATTGATTAATTTACGGATTGTTTCATTGATTGAAATGAGTAAATGGGCTAATTTATTGATTAATCGATTGGATTAGCTGATTGATTAACTGATTTATTGATTGGTTGATTGACATACTGTAGGCTGGTATTGATGCGTGAGACAGAGCATGTCAGGGACGTCCTCACAGAATTCTTCTCATTGGTCGATGAGACGAATAAGCGGGTCAGTGTCCTAGTTCTCTATCAGCAGCAGCAGGGGTTACCGAGTGCAGAACTTAATGAGTTGGCAGAGAAATTCAAAATGGTATAAAATACTATTGTAGAAATACTACTACTACTACTACTACTACTACTAGTAATAGTAATACTAATAACAATAATAATAATAATAATAACAACAAAAATAGGAATAAAAATAGCAGAAATAATAATAATAATAGTAATAATAATAATAACTATAAAGATAAGAATAAAAATAATAATAATAAGGGTTTAGCGTCCTTTTCCTCATCCAGGGATGATGCCAGGGACGTCCCCAACAGCACACATCAATACAGATCAATTCACCCAGACCAATCTGCAAAAGAAATGTGTTGAGGAGAAGTGAGGTCCAAAACGAAAGTTAAACCTTCATTATTATTGTTATTATTATAATAATTATTATTATTATAATGATGAGTGTTTTTTTAATTTTTGCCCTGGGCTGTATAAGGCCCTGGGCTAAAAGAACTAAGCTCCATCGCGCCGGTTAGTATTTTGTGGGCGACCACCTTGGTAGACCGAGTGTTGACAGCTTTGAATGAAAAAGAAATCCCGAGGGTGTTGGAAGGTAATTCTTAAATCAGCGCCGGCTGCAATTGATACGCC
This sequence comes from Enchytraeus crypticus, assembly GCA_905160935.1. Classification (NCBI taxonomy): domain Eukaryota; kingdom Metazoa; phylum Annelida; class Clitellata; order Enchytraeida; family Enchytraeidae; genus Enchytraeus; species Enchytraeus crypticus. The sequence continues at coordinate 132,879 of CAJHZI010000488.1, read as the reverse complement.
AACAAAAGGCAACGATTACTAATAACCATGGAAAGGAATGGAGGAAATACTGAAAACTACAAAAACAGAAACCAAGAAAGGAAACCATGTAGCACATGCGGTATGTCATGTGTGTAACTATACGTACAAAAAAATTATTATTATTTACTAATATTATTAGTAGTAGTAGTTGTAGTATTAGTAGTAGTCTTATCGACTTCGCCATTGGCTCCAGACAATGGCGAAGTCGGTAAGATACTCGACCGCGGATCAGTAGGTACGGGGTTCAAATCCTGGGGTCTCCCGTCACTGACATCGCTTTCGAGTGAGGAAACTGACGTTAACCTTTGCTTTACCAGCTTTTAGTAGTAGTAGTAGTATTAGTAATATATATTATTATTATTATTTTTAGTTTTATTATTATTAGTAGTATTACTATTATCCCCGTGTTGTGTCCGGGTTGTTTGAAGAAATGACCAACCGGTGACTGCACGTGTCGTACAAGGCGACTAAAGCACTAAAATCCATATCAACGTTAGAAAGGACATTCGGTTGGTAAAAGCTGGTAAAGCTAAGGTTAACGTCAGTTTCCTCACTCGAAAGAGATGTCAGTGACGGGCGAGCCCAGGATTTGAACCCGCACATACTGATCCGCGGTGGAGTGTCTTACCGACTTCGCCACTGGCTCCAGCCAGTGAACGAAGTTGGTGAGCGCCTAGGCTCCAGAAATTGCTACAAATATTAAAAACGAATGGAAAAGTCTCAAACGGGGGACTGGCTGGTGGTGTGGTGTAGGACAGAGAGGATTTGAGACAGTCTATTCGTATCCCGACCCTAGTTAAACTGGGATTGAAGGGAGAATGATGATGATGAGTAGTATTACTATTATTTTTAGTAGTATTATTATTACTATTACTATTCAGATAACGGATAACGTACGAGGCATGAAGTCGAGCATAGATGATCAGTACGCAGCACAGAACAGTGCTGACCCTTCTAGCTCAGTGGTCTGGTGTCAGCAGTCTGGCTGTCTAGACGATGATAGATGGTTTGTGTTGTTCACTTCCTCTCTCTCTCTCTTAGTGCACTGCCTACTGGCAGGTCCATGGCATATAACGCCTCCACTCTTCTCTGTCTTCCGCCTTCCTCTTCATTTCCACATATGAGTGGGTCTTTAAATCATCTAACATACCTAATCTCGGCCTGCCTGTTCACTTCCTATAATAATAATAATAATAAGGCAGACTTATTGCAGAGCAAACCGGCGATAAGCGAGAGACATCTTTTCTTTGGCAAAGGCTTTCCATGACTTTGCAAAGATTTAATGCAGTCTGCTTCAACAATTTTTAAGCCGATTGATGACCTCGAGTAGCCGGGCGGCGATTCAGCACGTATTGCTTGAATCGTTTTTATCAAACCCCAGGTTCTTTACACCGGGGTAAAAAAAATAAAAAAAAATAAAAAATAATAATAATAATAATAATAATAAAAATAATAATAATAATAATAATAATAAAGGTTTAACGTTCGTTTCCTCATCCAGGGATGATATCAGGGACGTCCCCAACAGCACACATCGCTACAGATCAATTCACCCAGATCAATCTGCAAAAGAAATGTGCTGAAGAGAGGTAAGGTCCTAAACGAAAGCCAGTCCGGTGATCAAAAAATAGTCAAGGTAGATTGATCATGTCTATGGTGGGAAAAGGTAAGTCTTAAGCTGGCTAGAGGTGCTGATTGGTTGATTGATTTAGAGATGCTTCCTATACGCTAACTATACAATTTTAAGCTATTAAAACTTGCTCATCTATATATTCATAGTCCAGAAAAAATAACAAAAATGTTCATAGACAAGGTAAGCTTTGCCAATTCTCTCTCCTGTTGTAATATAAGGAAACCATTGAGCTTATAAAAATCTTATGCAAATACTAATTATGAAATATGGAAAAAGAACTACCAATTACATATGTTCCCGTTTGTAGAGTATGCTCCCTGAAAACATACAGGCAGTCAGTTTCACCAATATTTATTTAAGGCAAATTAAGGAATACCTGGAGAACATGAAATGGCTAATTTCCTTTCTTTCACGTTATCCCATATGTTTATGTTTTTGTGTTATTTTTCTTTTAATTGACACTAGTTATAATAATAAATCTATAAGTTTGCAATTGTATTTTTGTGGTAACAAACTAGATGGCGCTAGTCACTGTTTTCTATTTCAGATCAAATATATGGAACTGCTAATAGGCTCACTGATAGATTAGACAAATTATTAATTATTTGCTGGTTCGAGAGAGATTAAGAGAGACAGTGATTGATTGATTGATCGATCGATCGATTGATTGATTGATTGATTGATTGAGTAGTATAACAAAGGGGAGATCTTGGTGAATGCTCTCTCAAGTGCACCCTAGAGACATTCAAGAGAGACAGTGATTGATCGATTGATTGATTGATTGATTGATCGATCAATCGATCGATTGATTGATTGATTGATTGATTGATTGATTGAGTAGTATAACAGGGGGGATCTTGGTGAATGCTCTCAAGTGTACCCTAGAGACATTCAAGAGAGACAGTGCTTGATCGATTGATTGATTGATTGATTGATTGAGCAGTATAACGAAGGGGGAGATCCTGGTGAATGCTCTAAAGTGCACACTGGAGACATTCAAGAAAGACAGGACGACGAGGAAGATGTCCTTCAACGACGAGCAGATACACAAGTTTGATAAGTGAGTGCAGCAATAAGTGATAAATGTGATAAGAGAATAGAGGGACAAGCGGTAAGTTTGATAAGTGAAAAGAAGGACAAGTGATAAGTTTGATAAGTGAAAGTAGGACAAGTGAAAAGTTTGATAAGTTTTAGAGGGACAAGTGATATGTTTGATAAGTGAATAGAGGGACAAGTGATTAGTTTGTTAAGTGAGTACAATGATAAGTGATAAGTGAGTACAGTGATAAGTGATAAGTGAGTACAGTGATAAGTTTGATAAGTGAATACAGTGATAAGTTTGATAAGTGAACACAGTGATAAGTTTGATAAAAGAGTACAGTGATAATTGATAAGTTTGATTTGGGAGGAAAGTGATAAGTTTGATAAGTGAGTACAATTATAAGTGATAGGTTTGATAAGTGAGTATAGTGATAAGTTTGATAAGTGAGTACTGTGATAAGTGAATACAGTGATAAGTGATATGTGAGTACAGTGAAAAGTGAGTACAGCAATAAGTGAGAAGTTTGATAAGTGAGCACAGTGATAAGTTAGATAAGTGAGTACAGTGATAAGTGATAAGTTTGATAAGCGAGTACAGCGATAAGTTTGATAAGTGAGTACAGTGATAAGTGATAAGTTTGATAAGTGAGTACAGTGATAAGTGATAAGTTTGATAAGTGAGTACATGGATAAGTCTGACAAGTTAGTACAGTGAGAAGTTTGATAAGTGAGTACAGTGATAAATTTGATATAAGCATATAGACTCACTCGTGTTCTGTTTCGCTCTCTCTCTCTTTCTCTCTCTCTCTCTCTCTCTCTCTTTCGTACAGTATCATATTGTATTTTTATTGTGTCTTATCGTATTGTATTGTATGGTTGTACTGAATTATATAATACTGTATTGTATCATATTGTATTGTATCGTATCCTGTCATACTGTATCATATTGTATTGTATAGTTTCATATTTATATTGTATCGTTTCGTATTGTATCGTATGGTATTGTATCGTATTGTATTGTAGACATAAGATGAAGATCAATGGAGCGCGCCTATCTGCAATACTCTCAGATCACTGTCTACCGAACACTCAGAAGATATTCACACAATTCCACGTCTGGTTCACGTGAGTAGCTATTCCTTCTCCGTATTTTTATTTATTTTATTTATTTAAATGATTCAATCATTTCACACAATGGAGTTAGAAAAGTCTCATACGAGACGTACGTAGCAGACAAACATGTTTACTGGAACTCTACGGCTGAAGTATACATAGTTCGATCGGTTTACAAATGGTATTGGTAGATCAGTTTACAAATGGTATTGGTAGATCGGTTTACAAATGGTATTGGTAGATCAGTTTACAAATGGTATTGGTAGATCGGTTTACAAATGGTATTGGTAGATAGGTTTACAAATGGTATTGGTAGATAGGTTTACAAATGGTATTGGTAGATCAGTTTACAAATGGTATTGGTATATACTGCATGGTAAGTTACATACCAGTGACTTACCAGTAAATTACTGTTACCTTAATCTTTGTGACGGGGGATTGAGTGTGTCAAGTCGTCTTGAAGAGAAGCCTTGTGCTTCTGAACCTTGACGTTAAACACACTATAACCTGTAGCTGAAGTATTGCGAACGCAGGTTTCTTAAGAAAGTTAGTGCCTGTTTAATTAAACTAAAGACAAGGAAATATCATCTTTGTGGAACTATTCAATTAAAAAAGCTGGTAAAGCTAAAGTTAACGTCAGTTTCCTCACTCGAAAGAGATGTCAGTGACGGGTGAGCCCAGGATTTGAACCCCGCACATACTGATCCGCGGTCGAGTATCTTAACGACTTCGCCACTGGCTGCAGCCAGTGTTTGTCACGTGTGTACGAAGAACGATGATCTTTAAACCATTAAGGGTTAAATCAATATTATACAGATTAATAAACAATATTAACTTGAAAAAGCTAAAGACAAGTTTAACGACGGTTTCACTCACCACGAATTGCATGTCATTGACGGGAAGAGTAGGGGATTCGAACCTTCACCAACTGTTCCACTGGAGAACAACTTGCCAACAAACCACCGGCTCTTGCCAGAATTAGCGTACTTGTTTAATTTCAACTGTCGTCGTCATCATCATCTTCATCCATTGTATCCTAGTTTAACTAGGGTAGGGATAAAACTTTTCCATTCTTTGTAGAAACTTTTGTAGCAATTTCTGGAGCCTAGGCGCTCATCAACCGAATGCCCTTTAAGACGGTGGTTTGCACCGTAGTGCTTTGTTGCCTTTTAAGACACTGTTGGTCTATTTTTTAGCAATCTGGACTCAACACTAGTAAAATACTGTTTTAATTTTAATAATCTTAGATATATCGTTTTTATTACTGATAGATTGAACGAGTGAACGCTTGCTTGACTAACCTATTGACTGATTGAGTAAGTGCTTGACTGACCTATTGACTGATTGAGTAAGTGCTTGATTGGCCTATAGACTGATTGAGTAAATGCTTGACTGACCTATAGACTGATTGAGTAAGTGCTTGACTGATTTTTTTATAGTTATGTTCACAGACTGACTGACCGACCAAACGAATGAACGTCTGACTATTAATAACAGTTTGTGATCAAATGATTATTTGGCTCACTCAACTATCAATTACGTGACAGATTGCTGGAATCTAGCATGATTGAATATATTTATTTGAATTATCGGTTGATCAATTGATTGATAGATTGATTGATAGATTGGGATATTGATTGATTGATGTTTAGGAGGGTGTGTCAGATTCAGGGATCAGTGGATCAGTTAAAGAATAGACTGATCGCAGTGTCAGACCAACACACGTCACTCACTCAGCAGCTTGACCGGGTATTTTCATTGGTCCTCTTAATATCCAATCATATCGCTGCATTATCATCGGGTATTTTCATTGGTCCTCTTAATATCCAATCATATCTTTGCAGTATCGTCGGGAATTTTCCTGATTTTTCCTGATTTCCTGCATAATATTTTGTATATTTGCACGAATTGTATGAGTAACGAAATTGTATCAGTAACGAAATTAAGATAAGTTGAGCTCGGTTAGTACTTGGATGGGTGACCACCTTGGGAAACCTGGTTGTGACAGATTTGAATAAACCCCCCCCCAGGGTGTTGGAAAGTTGTTATTATTATTATGTGTGCTGCCTGCAAAAAAAATTAAATCGTTATCATCCCTTGAATCTCAATTTAACTAGGGACGGGATAAATGGACAATAATAATAATACACATAATAGCACACATTACAGTGAAATGATCAACTATGTTGATATCTATCGTTTTTAATACCACATGTTAAATCCGTTAGGCAATTTATTCCATTTTCCGTATAAGCAGTCCAGTGAATGTCCGAGATTTTACTCTCAGATCAGCGCGACTGGGAATCGAACCCTCGAGAGTTGATTAATCTTAGAATCTGTCATTTAAAACTTGACGTTATACAAATCTCTAACCATTGCGCTATTGAGACATTCTGATGATGATGATTATTATTATTATAGACAAATAATAATTAAAAATAAAATAATAAATGCAAATCAAGAAATGGTTTATCTGTAAATCAATAAACAGACCTTATTTAGTAAATCTTGAGTCACCGATTTCAATAAGTCTTGAGCATAGTGGTAATAGTAGTTGTAATAATGGCTGGAGCCAGTGGCGCCGTCGGTAAGATATTCCACCGCAGATTGGTATGTGTGAGGGTTCAAATCCTGGGCTCACCCGTCACTGACATCGCTTTTGAGTGAAGAAAGTGACGTTAACATTAGCTTTACGAGCTTTAATAATAACAATCTCTCTCTTCAGTGCACTGCCAAGTGGCAGGTTCAAGGTACATATTCATACTCAAAGTCTGTTTTCTCGCTCCATAAGAGCATTCTTTAGATCAACAAGTTAATCCCTTCATAAAGTCTATGCCTTTTCCATAACTTATGTGGCCTATAGCTTGGGAAAAGTATGAATTCAGAGGTGGTTTCCCGTTGACTTCCTCAGCAATAACAATAATATAATATTGTAATAAAAATTACTACTTTATTGTAGTAATAATAATAATAATAATAATAATCACCATCATCATCTTCCCTTAAATCCCAGTTTAACCAGGGTCGGGATACGATTAGACTTATTTATCCATTCGTTTAAGTTTTGTGGCAATTGCTGGAGCCTAGGCGCTCACCACCGAATGCCCTTTCTGACGTTGGTATGGATCTTAGTGCTTTAGTCACCTTCTACGACACGTGCAGTCACCTGTTGGTCATATTCTTCAAACGACCCGGACACAACGCGGGGAAAAGATTAATAATAATAATAATAATAAAATAAATAATAATAATAATTTTCTTCATTTTAATATTTACAGATACAGGAGGATGTGCTAGGAGACAGTGCTGCCATGCCTTCACAAAACATTCACAGTGGTTCCACGCTCACGCCGTCTAGCACAAAACAGCAGCTACGTGGTAACACTGCTGGCTTCCCTTCACTGAGTGACCTGGGAGTGTGGTCTAATCTGAGCACTGAGCAGCTAGCCCTAGAACTTGATAAAAGGTCTGCTTGATTGCTGTGTTTTGATTGTTTATTGTAATTGATACAATTATAAGTTTTATATTATACAGTTATAAATATATAAGTACAATATATATATATATATATATATATATATATATATATATATATATATATATATATATATACATATATACTGTATATATATACAGAATTTTATAGAATACAATTATAAATAATAAGAATTTTTTTACATTAATGATCTTCATGAAATCAGGAAGTTAATCCAATCACAATAGGCTATGCCTTTATCAAACCTTAGACCAGATGGACGAATGCCTAATTTACGCTGCTCAATTATGCAATTTTTCAAATTCCGTCATGCTTTTGGAGCTTTCTGAGTTTTCGGTCCCCTGTTTACAACTTGCTATTTTTTATAGCTATGCCACTTTTTCTCCTCTTCCACTTTTATTTTCTGCCTGAGACTTTGTTAGCTGTGGACGCTACCGACTCCATTTAAATTATGTCTCGGGCATCTTAATCCGTGGAGAGTTAAATTCTAGTTTTACTTTAGTTTAGTCTTCCTTTTTCTAGCCTATCAAACCAACGTAAGAAAGGTCCGTTGGTGAGAATCTGGAGCCAGTGGCGAAGTTCGTAAGATACTCGACTGCGGATCACTATGTGAAAGGTTCAAATTCTGGGCTCTCCCGTCACTGACATCTCTATCGAGTGAGGAAACTGACGTTAGCTTTATCATCTAAGCATCAAATTGCTACAAAATTTTCTAATCCTGCCCCTAGTTATAATAATAATAATAATAATAATAATAATAATAATATGTGCCCCTGCGGTCATGAAGTCGACGCTTTAGGTCTCCACGGCCTCTCCTGCAAACGAAGCTCAGGTAGAATGTCTCGCCATCATAATTTAAATGACATAATATGGCGAGCACTTTCGAGAGCAGGCATCCCTTCCTCTAAGGAGCCAAGTGGGTTGTCAAGATCAGACGGCAAGCGTCCGGACGGCATGACTTTAGTGCCCTGGTGCAACGGTAAATGTGCCGTTTGGGACGTCACGGTCATTGACACTATGGCAAACTCCTACCTGAATACGACTTCAGTAACAGCCGGTGGTGCTGCTGTTCATGCCGCCTCTAGGAAGTTGGATAAATACCGTGATCTGTCCTTAAGATATGAAGTTGTTCCGGTGGCTATTGAAGCCATGGGCCCGATGAATCCCGAAGGAGTTGACTTTATTAATGGCATAGGCAGACTTATTGCAGAGCAAACCGGCGATAAGCGAGAGACATCTTTTCTTTGCCAAAGGCTTTCCATGACTTTGCAAAGATTTAATGCAGTCTGCTTCAACAATTCTTTTAAGCCGATTGATGACCTCGAGTAGCCGGGCGGCGATTCAGCACGTATTGCTCGAATCGTTTTTATCAAACCCCAGGTTCTTTACACCGGGGTAAAAATAAAAAAAAATAAAAAAATAAAAAAAATAATAATAATAATAATAACGGTTTAACGTCCGTTTCCTCATACAAGGATGATGTCAGGGACGTCCTCCCATCACATGTCACTACAAATCGATTCACCCCAAACGATCTGAAAAAACACGTGCTGAAGAGAAATAAAAGATCGTAAACAGTGCCGGTCCGGTGATCAAAAAAACAGTCAGGCAAGATGAAATAAAATCTATGGTGGAAAGAGATGTGTTTTCAACGTACAACGGAAAGTGGAAGTAGTAGAACATGAGCGAAGATCAGGAGGCAGAGAGTTCCAAACAGTAGGAGCGAAGAAAGAAAATGAACGTCTACCTAATGAAGTGAGAATATTAGAAGTGGATGGAAACACTGGGAAACTTCTCGGGTGGAACAGTCTTACCTATCTTCAGCTGATCCGCCATTATACTGGGATTCAATGGTTGATAATGATGATGATGATGATGATGATAATGATGGTTGTGGTGGTGATAATGACAATGATGATGAAGATGATAATGATGATAATGATGGTGATGGTGATGATGATGATGATGATGACGATGTTGACGATGATTTCCATAGCTTATAGCCTATTGTGAATTCAGACACCTCAGTCATTTATATGTACATTCCAAGAGCCGGTGGCTTGTTGATATGTTGCTCGACTGTGGATAGTAGGTATAGAGTTAAATTCCTGTGCGCCACTCATCACTGACCTGCTTCGAGATAAGAAACTGACGTTAAACATGCCAATTAACTCATAAACAAAAGATAAATACTGAAGTATTTATCTTTTGATAAATACTTCAATAAAAGATAAATACTGAAGTATTTATCTTTTATTGAATTAATTTACCTAGCTGGCTTGATCCAGTGGCGATGCCGGTAATATATTCGACCGCGGTATGTGCGGGTTTCAAATCCTGGGCTCGCCCGACACTGACATCGCTTTCGATTGAGGAAACTGACGTTAATACTATCTTTTTTACTAGATGAATTGCGATAGTTTTCCTGTGTTGTTACAGACTGCAGATCAACGGCTGTGAAATTGCCCAAATCGATGCCTTAGCTAAAAGCAACCTGGCTATGACACAGGAGCTGCACAGGTATGCTTTGCATTGAATGTCGCAATAGCGCAGTGGTTAGAGGCGTCAGGTAACGTCCTGAAGTTTTAAATGACAGATCCTGAGGTGAGTTGAACTCTCGAGGGTTCGATTCTCAGCCGCGCTGATCTGAGAGTAAAATCTCGGACATTCACTGGACTGGTTATACGGAAAATGGACTAAATGGCCTAACGGTTTAAACTTGTGCTATTAAAAGTGACATATATCAACATGGTTGATCGTTTCACTATACATGTATTATTATATAGTATTAATACCAATACATGTGATATTATACCAGTAAGTCCTAGTCAGTATAGTCAGTAATCCTCATGAGAATCAATGTTGATAAAAACCTTAGCATTGGTTTATCCCAATTTCAATTCTTTCACATCCATTCTAAAATTCAATGATTCAAGATCAAAATTAAAATTCAGTTACCGCAGCCGTATCAATGTCCAAAATCTTACAATTTCATTTTTAAAATCTTTCAGCTTCATTTCCAAAATCTTTCTGCGTCATTTCCAAAATCTTTCAAATTCATTGCAAAAATATCCAATTCATACAAAATCTATCGAATTCGTGCCAAAATCTTTCAAATTAAAAAGACTTTCCGAAAAGCTAATAACTGTGGAGTAAATAAATAACTTCCTTCGATAATCTACTCATGTACGTTGATATGAACTTATGAAGTAAAAAGCAGAGGACATGAGGAGGAGTTTTATGTCATGGACCTGCCAATAGGTCCATGACATATAACCATGACCTGCCCACTGAGACAGAAAAAGTCTTCCTTGTTATCCTACTTCATAATTACTGGATGATTGATTGATTGATTGTGATTGATTTACTAACTCATTGCTTTATTAGTCTACTTAGTTATTAATAGATTTACGTATTTATTAATTGATTGATTGTAGGAATATGGCAGGGAAGGGAGCTGTCACTGGCACAGACTCTCCTGCTCAATACACAGAACTCTCTGAGCCTGGCACTCTAATGGCTTAGTCTTCTGCAAAACTCTCTCTGATATATATATATATATATATATATATATATATATATATATATATATATATATATGTGTGTGTGTACATGTAGATATATAAGGTAATAATGTTGTAGCCTAATGATGTAATATTATATATATATATATATATATTTATACTTGTGTATGTGTATGTAAGATTATATACATATATACATGTATATATATATACATGTATATATATATATATATATATATATATATATATATGTGTGTGTGTGTGTGTGTGTGTGTGTGTGTATGTATACATATACATATCATTGGACTGGTTTTCTGGATTTCTGATATTGCACCGTTTTTTGACCTATTTTCTCGTCGGCTTCTCGGTCGAGTGTTTTACCGACGTCGCAACTGGCTCCAGCCAACAGTCACAATTATCTTTAAACATTAACTTCCACAAACCCTAATCCTAGCCCTCACTCAAACAATGTAACATGACTGTATGAATTTATTCCAACCAATGAAGAATTATGAAATCAAGAAGGTCCAGTCTTCATGAGAACAAGCCGATATTTAGCAACTTTAAATGTAACGAACAATGCTTTCACAGTTCAGATTGATGTGTGATGGTGCACGGTGTATGGCGTTGACTATTCGACTACTTGCAGCTATTGAGTCTGTAATATGTAATGCTAAATCTATAATATTTTACTACTACAAATATAACGGCCCAGTTTTGATTTTCTGTCTGTATGTCTGAAGTAACGCTGACTACAGCGCTGTCATATGGCGAGCATTATTTTAATTGCACCGTTTTATTTATCATTCATAAATGATACACATTTTTCATATATAAAAAATTTCTATATTATGATTTCGTGAGAGGCGTATGGTACATTGCTAGAACGTCTGCCTTGGAATTCAATCAATCAATAATCAATCAATAAGAATTTAACGTCCGGTTCCTCGCCATAAGGAAATGTCAGGGACGTCCCTTGCAAACAGTACAAACAGGCGCCCAAGCACCACACGATGACGACTGAGTGCACAGAGACCACAAGAGAAAGCGAGATCAAAACAGTGCAAGTCCAAGATCCAGGGCAAGCGGGTCAAAATTTAGACCTATGGCGGAAAGAGATGGGTTTTAAGCTTGCCAAGGAAAGTACCAATACAATTACAAGATCGAAGGTCTTGTGGCAGACAGGAGCGTCTGCCCCTGGCAGATTTAATATTTGGTACGGTGAGAAGGTTTTTACTAGAGGAACGAAGACTATGAGAGGGTTGATAGATTGATAAAAGATCAGATAGATAGGATGGTTTACCATAATTTAAACTTTTGAAGGTCAAGGAATTGAGAGGTTAAGGTTCAAATGCAAGTTCAGTTAGAAGTGTCCATGTTTCGGAGATGTTTGCACTCATGGTGCATCTAGTTATAGTAGCATATTAGTTATACCTGATCATTTTATAAAGTATGTGGACATTGATTGAGTATCTCTCTCTCTCACTTTCTCTCTCTCGTGCTCGACCATGCCGTAGGTCCAAAGTTCATACTCGCGTGCTGCTTTCTCGCTCGCATAGAGGGCAGCATCGATTAATAAGTTTTTCCATTATCTACACCTTAATATAGTCTATAGCTTGGGAATTGCTTGGCATTTGATGCATATTCCCGAGTCTATAATAGGTACCGCACAATCTATAATGGTTTGTTATTTCACTATAATAATATAAAATTTTTATTATAATAATGCATTATTATTATACTATATCTCTAATGTGAGGAAGGCAACGGGAAACCACCTCAGAAGCCAGACTTTACCCAAGCTATATAGGCTACATAGGTATTGATAAGGCTTAGACTTTGTGTAGGGATTAACTTGTTGATCTAAGGAGTGCTCTTATGGAGCGAGAAAACAGACTTTGAGTATGAATATGTATCTTGAACGTGCCACTTGGCAGTGCACTGAAGAGTAAGAGAGATATCTATGTTTTGTTATTATACTGTGTTTTTGTGATGGCTGATGATTCTATAACATGAACATGAAATAAAAACGCAAATGATACAACTATCTATATAACTGTAACTTATAAAGTTATATTGCTATCTAGTTGTTCTCCATGGACCTGCCCAGAGAGAGAGGATGTTAATTTATCATCCTTGTATGAGGATGCGGACATTTATTAGTATGTTATATTGTATAATGTCTTAGATTTATAGTTTTAGATAAGTTGCTGCGTGTGTAGAGCCTGTGAAAACTTTATGAAAATTTAAATTGCTGTTCGTGAGGTCCTGGGTTCAAATCTGGGTCGAATTGAGAAAATGGGAGATTGAAATCTCGGAAGATTTACTGAACTAGCAACAGCGACAAATGACTTTGAAACTAAACCGCCTAACGGTTTAAACATCTGGCATTACAAGTTCAAGATATCATATTTGATCGTCATTCTACTTTAATTTGTTTAACGTTTTTATGCAAATCTTGTAGTGTTGCTTGTTTTAGTTTCATGATAATCATGTACTTGATCTAGTAAATTCTGAATAGTTCAGTTAGAATGGGATTAATGAAACTGACTGTGCTATCAATTATAGTGTACTGATGCATAGTAATTAAATTATTACTGTTGATTTATACGAGAGAATTGTGTCATTGTAATATTCTCTCTCTCTTTCTCTCTCTCTCTCTCTCTCTCTCTCTCTCTCTCTCTCCTCGCTATCTATCTATCTATCTCTCTCTCATTCTCCCTCTTTCTAGCCAATGATTTGTTGGCAAGCTGTTCGACATCGGATCAGTAGGTGCAGGTTTCAAATCCCTTCGTGCTCTTTCCGTCTATGCTATGCTATTCAAGCAGGTAACTGACGTCAAACTTACCTTTGGCTGTTTTCTGTTCTCTTTTGATTTTTTCTATGTACTGCATCTGCTAGTTATCATTTGCTTCTCTTATTATTATCATTATTATTGTTTTCTATTATAATATTACTATTATTATTATTATTACTAATATTATTATTGTGAAATATTATTATTCCCCGTGATTTGCTTGGGTTGTTTGAAGAATTGACCAACCGGTGACTGCACGTGTCGTAGAGGCGACTAAAGCACTAAGATCAATGCCAAAGGTCAGAATGGCATTCGGTTGGTGAGCGCCTAGGCTCTAGAAATTGTTACACAAATTTAAACGAATGGAAATGTCTCAAATAGCGGATTGGCTGGTGATATGATGTAGGGCAGAGAGGATTTGAGACAGTCTATTTGTATCTCGACCCTGATTAAACTGGGATTCAAGGGAGGAGGACGATGATGACTATTATTATTATTATTATATTATTATTATTATTAGTAGTAGTAGTAGTAGTAATAGTATTAGTATATTATTATTATTAATGCAATACTGTATCATAATAATAATAATATTATTAATGTTATTATTGAATTTCTCGTTAGCGTATTGATTAGTGGGGTCAGGTTACGTCATGAAGAATTAAATGGCAGATCCTGAGGTGAATGGAATTCTCGTGGGTTCGATTCTCGTCCTCGCCGATCTGAGAGTAAAATCTCGGACATTCACTGGACTGGTTTTACGGAAAATGGTCTAAATTGCCTAACGGCTTAAACATGTGATAAAGCTGGTAAAGATAAGGTTAACGTCAGTTTCCTCACTCGAAAGCGATGTCCGTGACGGGAAATCCCCGCACATACTGATCCGCGTTCGGATATCTTACCGACTTCGACACGGGCTCCAGCCCAAATTAATATTAAAAGTCATAGATATCAACATCGTACACGCATTATGGTATAATGCGTGTTTACGTTTTGTTATTCCTAAATTTATTTTGAAATATATTCTACGTATTTAGGAGCTGACAGATTTGATAACACGATCGAAAAATTAAATATGGAAGATCACAAAATACAATAAAGAAATACATGTACCAATACTTGTCAGATCGATCAAAAATAAGTCAGCAATCCGGCTCATGATATATTACCGGAATTGGGGGACCTGCTCATCCCAATTTCGACTGATATTTTGATCTTCTAGCTAAAAAAGCTAATGTTAACGTCAGTTTCCTCACTCGAAAACGAAGTCAGTGACGGGCGGGCCCAGGATTTGAACCCCGCACATACTGATCTGCGGTTGAGTACCTTACCGACGTCGCCACTGGCTCCAGCCAGCTAGTTACACACATAACAGAACACACCTTGTTTAAGTTGCTGTTAAATGTTTAAATTTCTTCTTTCTCTCTATGACTATTTTATGTGTTTAACTTCAAGGTCTGAAGCCCAAAGGGTTTCTTCAAGACGTCGAACCCGACCATCGCCTTGGTTGATCAACTGACCGACCAACCAAAGCAACAGTCAGACTAGACTGAGTGATGATCCTTTTCTCAATACGCGTACAACATGTTCAAATGATAATTAGTAATACTAATAACGGTTTAGCGTCCTTTTCTTCATCCAGGGATTATGTAAGCTTGGAGACTTCAAATATCTAAGGTGCAATAGATTGAGAATGCAGCGTACATGAGGCACACTGTGACACTTCCTATGTCACTATGCCTATTAGTAGTGGCTGCATTCTTATAGCACGATTCTTGGCACATAGCGCGTATTTAAGAATAACCTTCTCTCTTCGTAGTTGCATCTTTGACGTCCTTAACAGCTTCCTCGTACGAGGAAGCGGACGTTAAACCCTTACTATTTATTAGTTGCTGATTTGCTTAATGCTCGTGAGGTGTGGTTTCGATCCCAGACTTCATCTCTTCGAGACTCACGTTGTACAATCATCACCATCATCATCATCATTAGCATCATCATCATCTTACCATGAATCCAGGTTTATAGACAGTGATACGAATAGACATTCTTTTCAATTCGCTTTAGAACATTTTGTAGAAATTTCTGGGGCCTAGACGCTCACCAATCGAATGACCTTTCTGTTGTTGGTTTGGATCTTAGAGCTTTGTCGCCTTTTACGACACTTGAAGTCCACGGTTGGGCTATTCAATAGCTACCCGAACACAACACGGGTATATACCAATGCTCCGAATCCTCTAAAACTAGGATACATTCCGAATATAATGTGAAGAAGTTAGCTTGGCAGGCTTAGAGTTGTCTTCTTAGTTCTTACCACAGATTTATTCTTAGATAGGCCAATATCATGAATATGTAAATTAGTAGTCATTAGGCTACTTTATTTTAATTATAAAACATAATTTGATGCAGCAGATCAAATATGCGGCTACGACAATTATTAATAACACTGATAATGACTGATTCCTCAACAGCTCGGACACAACACGGGATATAGACGTATGAGGAAGGCCAAATCATTGTTTATAGTGGCTGCTTCATGCGTCTGAATTATACCAGTGACTGGACCAGTACGGATTATGAACACTGAAACTATTGATACGAAATGGATTACCTACCGGACTCGGCTAAGAAATAAATACATTTATACATAGGCTTAGTATATATATATATATACTGTATATATATATATATATATATATATATATATATATATATACTGTATAGATATATACTGCATATATATATATATATATATATATATATATATTAATACATATTTTTATATATTATATTATATATACATGTATATATATACTTGTACATGTATATATACGTATATAAATAGAATATCTAAATAATATCTAAATAAAGTAAATCTAAATAATAGAATACTTATATAATAGAATATATGAATAGAATGTCTAGATAGCGTAGGGGTAACGACATGAAGTTTTAAATGACAAATCCTAAGGTGATTTGAATCCTCGTGGGTTCGAATCCCGGTCGCGCTGATCTGAGAGTAAAATCTCGGACATTCACAGGACTGGTTATACGGAAAATGGTATAAATTGCCTAACGGTTTAAACATGTGATATTAAAAGTGATAGATGTCAACATAGCTGATTATTCACTATAATGCGTGTTTACTTTTTAAAATCTAATGTAGGCTTATACAACTTTTTATTATTATTACTATTTCTCGACTACTCGTAATCTACGTGTATGCGTTGCGCGCAGATGGTTTTACTGTTAGCAAAGGGGTAACGCAAAAGTAAAACTTCATTCTGCTAATGCAGAAGTTAATGAACTTCTACAATCATTCAAAACTCCTCAGTTGACAAGTTCGATGTGCTGACTATTGTGGTTGATATATTCAGTGTAATTATGCTTAAATCATGAAATGGGATTAGTGTGGTTTTGAGGTTTTTATTGAGATTCTTGTTGTAAATAAGAATCTTACACTGGCTCTAGTCCGTGGCGACGTCGGTAAGATATTCGACCGCTTATCAGTATGTGCGTGGCTCAAATCCTGGGCTCGTCCGTCACTGACATCGCTTTCGAGTGATGAAACTGGCGTTAACATTGGCTTTACTTTTTAGCTTCAGCTTTTTATCATACATGTATGTAGCCTATTATTGATAAGTCTCAAAATTTTCTCGAAAAAATATGGCATCCGAACTGGTTTCTCAATGCCTTCCTCAGTTTCTGCTTAGTGAGCACTTGTGCATTTAATGGATGGTCTACTATGGACAGTTGTGTGTTGAAATATCGTTAATATAGTATACAGTGTTAGTATTGAGTTGATACAGTGTTAATGCAGTGTTAATACAATGTTAATACCTTGTTAATATATTGTTAATAGAGTGTTAATACAGTGTTAATACAATGTTAATACCGTGTTAATGAAATTCTAATAAGTGTTAATACAGTGTAAATACTTAGTTTATATAGTGTTAATACAGTGTTAATGCTGTGATACTATTAAGTTAATATAGTAAACAGGACTCAATACGGAAATTCGTTGTTCCATAGCAATAGTGGTTAAAATAGGAATTGAGAGCTAAGGGAACGGTCAGAACTTTTAGGACCTCCGTGCAATGTAGTCCTAATTACTGACCCCTTAATAGTAGTAATAATAATAATAGCAATAATTAAAGTGCTACACCATCAAGGACAACATCGAGCACTATTGAGACAAAATCAAGCCAGCGAGCAAAAAAGAAGGTCCAAAAACGGTGCAAATTCCAAAATTAAGAAATCAGTCCAAAGTAAAGGAAATTATAGAAAAAAAGGCGGTTTAGGCGCAGGTCGCTGCTCATGGACACTGGATGGAAAAGAGAGATGGAAAAGATGAGTAATGATTTAGTAACTAAAATGGGCCCCTCTCAGGGGAACGTATCTCAGAAAAAGTGACGTCTAGTGGAACATAGTTCCCATTTATCTCCCCCCCCTCAATCTAACCACTGCATAGAATATTTTCCCCCAGGATTAATGGTATTTAATCCATATAACTGAGGAAGGCAACGGAAAACACATCAGAAGCCATATTTTTCCCAAGCTATAGGCTACATAAGGTATGGATAAGGCATAGACTTTTTTGAAGGGATTAACTTGTTGATCTAGGGAGTGCTCTTATGGAGTAAGAAAGCAGACTTTGCGTATGAATATGTACCTTGAACCTGGCACTGGCAGTTCACTGAAGACGAAGAAGAAGAAGAAGAAGAACAATAAGAAGAAGAAAAAAAAGAAGAAGAGGAAGAAGAAGAAAAAGAAGAAGAAGAGGAAGAAGAATTACACGCTGAGTTTTTTAATTATGGACTGATAATGCGTGACCACACTGGGATTTTCTCTCATACGAGCTTTATGAAGCATTTCATAGGCACACTCCGTCGTGGCCGGTAGCTCTTCGTAAACTGCCGGCATGCCTCGGTCTTCCTCTGAAGCCTTTGGGTCAATCCCGACAGCCTCGTTATCGTGATCTAAAATAAAATGTTTTTTTTATGTTAAACTTTTAAATAACAAGCCCCATTCGAACGTACATCTACATTGGACTCCGTTAAGCAAATGTTCAATACACACGAATAGCAGTGACTATTTGCTATTGTCTCCTTCGACTCTCAATGTCTTTTCCAGTTCATTCTTACCACTGCTTAACACTAAAGTAGCCAAGATAAATGGGGTAATAAGCCCGCCCACCACTATACATATTTATATGACCGGTTTTGAAAATATTGAGCGTCATAGAAAACCTCGATTTCGTATTCACGGGCGAATAATTAATCAAGCAATAAGAATTTAACGTCCGGTTCCTCGCCATAAGGCAATGTCAGGTACGTCTCTTGCAGACTCTACACAGACAGGCGCCAAAGAACCGTATGATGACGACCAAAGGAATAAACACTACAGTTTGATTTGCCTCCTTAAAGCGAGCTAAGAGCTAATGTTAACGTCAGTTTCCTCACTCGAAAGCGATGTCAGTGACGGGCGAGCCTATGATTTGAACCTCGCACATACTGATACTGATCCGTGGTCAAATATTCTACCGCTATCGCCACTGGCTCCAGCCAAAAGGTGTAAAGCTACTGTCAGTTTTATCTATTATAAAGATATCAAGTGACGAAGGATCCCATTGATTGAACGAGAAATTGAATGAAACGGTAATTCAGAAGACATAGACTAATTCTGTTTGGAAATTTTATATTTAAATCGAGCCGTGTACTAAAATATTCTGCTGTGACTGTATGGAACTTAACGGCCAATGTTTTTACCTTTAACTTCGACGTTCTTTGTATTTCAACGTTCCATATATACTCTGAAACGTTCTATGTAGTTCAAAACGTTCTACAGATATGTACTTCAACATTTCCTTCACTGACATCGCTTTCGAGTGAAGAAACTGACGTTAACCTTAGATTTACCAGCTTTTTAGCTTTCTATGTACTTTAAAACATTTTATGTACTTCACCGCGCTATGCGCTGCAACGTCCTATGTACTTTAAACACGTTCTATGTACTTTAAACACGTTCTATGTACTTTAAACACGTTCTATGTACTTTAAATACGTTCTATGTACTTTAAACACGTTCTATGTACTTTAAACACGTTCTATGTACTTTAAACACGTTCTATGTACTTTAAACACGTTCTATGTACTTTAAACACGTTCTATGTACTTTAAACACGTTCTATGTACTTTAAACACGTTCTATGTACTTTAAACACGTTCTATGTACTTTAAACACGTTCTATGTACTTTACGTTCTATGTACTTTAAACACGTTCTATGTACTTTAAACACGTTCTATGTACTTTAAACACGTTCTATGTACTTTAAACACGTTCTATGTACTTTAAACACGTTCTATGTACTTTAAACACGTTCTATGTACTTTAAACACGTTCTATGTACTTTAAACACGTTCTATGTACTTCAAAATTCTATTTACTTTAATATCCTGTGTATATTTCAACCTTCGTTATACTCCAACATTTTATACATGTACATGTATACTTCATCATTCTATTTATCCCAACCTTCTACATAAATATACTTCAACATTCGAAATGGCTTACCTTCTACAACTGTAACAATTTCCTTAGAGTCCTTGGATTTAACAGTAGCATTTTCTTCAAGCGATTTCCGGCTGGTTGAAATTTTATTATTCCTCTTTCTGCGCGTAAAAAAGACTATATATATATATATATATATATATATATATATATATATATATATATATATATATATATATTGTGTCACATGTTATATATATATTATATATATATATATATATATATATATATATATATTGTGCCACATGTTATATATATATATTATATATATATATATATATGTATAGATATATACATATATATATAGGCCTATATATATAACCATTCAAAGAAGATTTAACGTCCGATTCTTAGCTCATTCGAAGGTATTGTCGATTACGAAAGATCATATTTTGAAAGAAAATAAAAACGACTTTATCATAAACAACAAATATTATGTCTACTGCAGAATTTAACTTGTTTGAGCTTAATGAAGAGAGAGTAAAGTGGCGAAGTCCTCTAATATTATATTGTTATTCAATAAATGAGAGTATATATATATATTTATTTATTTATTTAATAGATTGTTTTACACAACAGAACATATGCTACGACACCACTTATTATATAAACAGCAAATGACAAACAAGTGCAAAATCAGGATATACACAATGCACAATGCACTGAAAGGACTCTAAACATAAATACTTAGAAATATGTAAGATATCTGCGATACAATCAGTCAATTATAACAGCATGAAGGGAAAGCTAAGTTAATATGACACATAATTAGTTACTAATAGTAAAAAACACTATTAATTCTAGAAGTAAAATAAAAAGTAAAAGTAAAGTAAGCACACATCATAGTGAAATTATCAACTATATATATATATATGTTGATATCTATCACTTTTAATATCACATGTTTAAACCGTGGCGAATTTAGACCATTTTCCGTAAAACCAGTCCAGTGGACGTCCGAGAATTTACTCTCAGATCAGCGCGGCTGGGATTCGAACCAACGAGGGTTCAATTCACTTCGGGACCATTCATTTAAAACTTCATGACGTTACCCCTAAGCTATTGAGATATTCTTGTATATATAGAATGAAGATTAAATTCTAGTCTGATGTTAGGAGGAGAATCTCTTTAGGAAAACAACAGCAATTAAAACTTAGAGAAACAATGGAGAATCAGTGGAGTGAGAAAGAATACGAAAGTCAGACTAGTGAAGGTTTCAATCTTTCAAGTGGTAACGTGTACTGCAGAAACGTTGACAATGAAGAAATATGAATAAAATAAGAGTAATGCTGGGTGCTCCTGTGGTGCTCAGCTGGGTGCTCGTGTGGTGCTCTGCTGGGTGCTCGTGTGGTGCTCTACTGCAAGCTATGCATCACATTGTGGAAGAGTACCCTACGTCAATACTCGACTATTGTTTAGCTCGTCTAAACCCTGTTGATGAAGTTACTAAATGATGGTTGAGCGAGTGATGCATAAGCTACGACGAAGAAGAGAGTAAAGCTTTGGAATTGTGTGTTGGCGGCGTCTTTTACGAGTTTGTTATATAATGCGTGTTTATTATTATTTTAATAAATAAATAAAATAAATAACTTTGTTTAGGTCCTTGACTCAAACCACACACACACTACTGCACATACTGCAGCCGAAGTCGGTAAGTATCTACTCGACCGCGGATCAGATGGTGCGGGGTTCAAATCCTGGGCTCGCCCGTCACTGACATCGCTTCAGAATGAGGAAACTGACGTTAACCTTATCTTTACCAGCTTTACCTGTAACATCGAATCAGTCTGTAGGCTGTGAATACAATCAGTACGACCACCAGAGTGCAGGCTACGGATATAAGGATGCTCCAGAAATTAATACCTGGAAGCATAATGTAGAAAAGCGTAACGTATAAAAGCAATCTCTTTCTCTCTCTTTTATTTAGTTAACAAAGTTGTTAAATAAATTACATAGAAATTTCGGGGGCATGGACCCGTGGATCCAACACTGAGATCAGCCAGTTTAGACCAGATATGAGTCGTTCTTTTGGCTGGAGCCACTGGCGAAGTCAGTAAGATACTCGACCGCGGATCAGTAGGTGCGGGTTCAAATCCTGGGCTCGCCCGTCACTGACATCTCTTTCGAGTGAGGAAACTGACGTTAACCTTAGCTTTACCAGCTTTTTCTTATAAATTCATGATCTTAACTGACGCTACGCACACTGAGCTATTTCGGCATTTAAAACAATTAGCCTACCTAAACAATTTTTAGTCTACAATTGTTATTCTATTTCTTATCTTGTTGGCTTGGTGGATTTTCATTTTTCTTGAAAATTATATTTTAGTGTGTTTAACTTCCACGTCAGAAGCACAATGTGGTTTTCTTCAAGACGTCAGGTGTACCCGTGAACCGTTTTACCCCTGAAACCCGACCATCGCCGTGGTTGATTCAAAGGGCCGACCAACCAACGCAGCCGTTAGACTAGACCAAGTGATGATCCAAATGGGTTGAACCTTGCTCCAAACAGTCCTGGGACTTCCTAGACCAGAGTGATCCATGCTCCAAAGAGTCTTGGGACTCTCTAGACCAGAGTGATCCATGCTTCAAAGAGTTTTGGGACTCTCTAGACCAGAGTTATCCATGCTCCAAACAGTCCAGGTACTCTCTAGACCAAAGTGATCCGTGCTCCAGTCTTGGGACTCCCTAGACCAGAGTGATCCGTGCTCCAAACAGTCCTGGGACTCTCTAGACCAGAGTTATCTAAACAGTCTTGGGAGTCTCTAGACCAGAGTGATGCGTGCTCCAGACAGTCCTGGGACTACGTAGACCAGAGCCCGACTCAAATTGTTTGCCCACGGCTCACGATCAAGCCAATGGCATCTTTCGTGAGAGACCAGCTTGGGGTTGGTGATTAAAATTATATAAATTGTATTGTTTTTCTATATCTTTTGTTTTCTTCTTCTGTTACACATTTGCGTTTTTATGTTCTGCGTGTGTTTTGATTGCCCAAGTGGCGTGATACTAAATTAAGATATATACATGTATATATATATATATATATATATATATATATATATATATATATATACATGTATACAAGTATATATTATTTATGTATGTATATGTATACCTTAATTTATTATTACGCCACTTAGGCAATCAAAACACACACAGAACACGAAAATGCAAATGCGCAACAAACTATATATATATATATATATATATATATATATATATATATATATATATGTCTTCATGCCATATCTTAGGGCCGTATCATTCAGCCTATCCATTATCTTCTGCAGCGAGATTGGATTGCAGAAGATAATGGATAGGCTGAATGATACGGCCCTAAGATATGGCATGAAGACTAATATAAAAAAGACCAAGGTTACGAGAGTGTCCAATAATAAAGGTAAAGTTAATATCACAATAAATGGTACGAAATTGGAACGGGTAAGGAGTTTCAAATATTTGGGTCATACTATAACCGATGACGGGAAATGTGAGACAGAAATATGCAGTAGGATTGCACAAGCAAAAGCGGCCTTTGGTAGTAGAAGAGAACTATTAACAAAAAGTCTAAAGAAAGACACAAAGATAAAGATAGTGGAAACTTTGGTTTGGACTACGCACATGTATATGGATGTGAAACATGGACCTTAAGAAAGGAAGATATTAGGAAACTGGAGGCATTGGAAATGTGGATTTGGAGAAGAATGGAGAGGATTAGCTGGACTCAAAAGGTTACAAATGAGGAAGTCCTGGAGAGAGTTGGCACAGCTAGACAGTTGATAAATGTATTAAGAAATAGGAAGAAGAGATGGATAGGACACATTCTAAGGGGGGGAGGTCTATTAAAAGAGGTCATAGAAGGTAGAATGGAAGGAAAAGAGGCAGGGGCAGGCCGAGATTAGGTATGTTAGATGATTTAAAGACCCACTCATATGTGGAAATGAAGAGAAAGGCGCAAGACAGAGAAGAGTGGAGGCGTTATGTACCAAGGACCTGCCAGTAGGCAGTGCACTAAGAGAGAGAGAGAGATATATGTACATATACATGTAGGCCTATATATATATATATATATATATATATATATATATATATATATATATATATATACAACACTAGTCCTAGATACAGTATAGTCTCTATTTTGAGAGCAACTTTACAATCAACAACCTTGTGAACAGTTCTCACCCAACCACCCAGCCGCGCAGTCTTCGGGGCAAGCGCCGTCGCCTCTGAGGCAGGCGGCATCGTCCCTACAGTGGCATCTCATCCGACAGCTCTTACCATAGTAACCTCTGGGACAAACTTTCATCGATGAAACAATAGAGAGAGTCAATTAGAATATAAATATAACAATATAAATATTATTTTATTATATTTTAATTCGTATCCCGACCCTATTTGAACTGGGATTGGAGGAAAGTTGATGATGATGATGAATATAAATATATTATATAAAAAATAGATAATATACTTGAATAGTAATATATAATTTATAATATATAATATATTTTATAATATATAGGATTAATATAATATAATATAAATGTAAGGAGCCAGATATTTCTGTCGGTCTGACGTAACACTGATTGCAGCGCTGTCACCTGGCGAGTATGAATTTAATCGCAATGTCATATTTACAATTCCTACCTATAACATTTTTCATTCAGAGAAATTTTTAGACATTTATTTCTTGAGAGGCGTATGTTACATTGATAGAACTTCCGCCTTAAGATCGAGATGTAGGGGATCAAATTCAGGTAAGGTGGCCATTTTTCCTAGATGCGTGTAAATTTGCACACGGGTATAAATAATACGCAGCGAATTAATAACTAACTCATCGATTTTCTATAAAATAATTTTCGTCAGAAATCACGTTGTGCTGAAGTACAACAAAAATTAATTAAGAAATAAATAAAGAAAATTAATAAATTAATAAAGAAAATTAAGAAATTAATAAATTAATGAAGTACGTCAGAAATCACGTAAGTAGCATAAAGCATATTATCATCGAGAAATATAATCACAAAGTATGATCAGACGATATTATTACAAAACATCGTAAATAATATAATCAAACAATATCATCAAATAATAGCCTATCATCGAAATTATCATCAAAAAATATGATCAAGCAAAAGGCCTAAATCAAGTAATGCTATCAAATGAAATAGCACTCAGAATATTGTTCTGCAAAGTGTCCGGTTCAGTGTACGGTGTTTAGTGCCAGTAGGAGTGCATTAATATATATATATATATATATATATATATATATATATATATATATATATATATATACATACATACATATAATTATATAGATAAATTGATGTATATATATATACATGTATATATATAAATATATATATATATATTATATATATATATATATACATGTATATATGTATACATCAATTTATCTATATAATTATATGTATATATATATATATATATATATATTTATATATACATGTATATATATTTATCTATATATATGTATATATTGTATATTTATATATATATATATATGTATATATATTATATATACACAGTATATATATATACATGTATAAACGTACAGATACATATACATGCAAAATACCAGACCTCTGTAAGCACTGTAAGCCGTATCTCCTGGACATGTCTGAGACTCGTTGACACTACATGGAAATTCACAATCGCTATCCAATAGTCGCTCTGATTCCTCAATCTCATCTCTACAGCCGCATATCATTCCACACTGTAATTACATTTCAATAAGAACTGAATTAAATAATTGTAATTAAATACTATCAGAATAAGTCTAACAGATAGGCATAGTATCAGTAGAGGAAAAAACTAATAGCATAAGTGACGTTAGTGTAATTATATACCTGTATATACAGGTATATATACATTATATATATATATATATATATATATATATATATATATATATATATATATATATATATATATATACATCACATATATATATATATATATATATACATCACATATATATATATATATATATATATATATATATATATATATATATATATATCACATATATTGTCAGGTGATGTTCTACCTCAACAAGGCTAACCTTACCCGAAACAGACGCTAAATCCTTTAATGTCCTACTTCGATGGATTTTGCATCTGACCTCGTAATTGAACTACACTAATCTAAAGACCCCGACCTTCTACGGATTAACTGACAGACTACAATATTTAATATTTAATTATTTTAATGTAAACTAAAACGCGAATTTAATACAAATCAAGAAAATAAATAAATATCCAAATATAACATCAACAAAAAGTCAAGTAGGCCTAAGTTTAAATTGACAGTCCTTATGATGAATCTGAAATATTCATGTACACGTTTAACTCGAAACACTAAAACGACTTTACTTGATATAAGATCAACGAAAATACAATACCTAGCTCTATCTAATTAACGCGTCAAAACATAAATTCCACTATGGAAATGCTAACTGATTATTCCTCAATAACTGCGTTTACTTTAATCGTACTTCGGGAACTCCTTCCTTTGATCAACTATTGATCAACTCTTGGATATCACCTAAGGATTATCCAACACTGTTCTATAACAGTCTAATTCTTTCGATCCTTCTAATCCTCTATCCAAACTAACGCGTGGAATCTCATCTACCACTTCCTCTCGTGACCTTCACCTCCCTCTTTTCTAAACAAAAGCCCTCTAGCTCCGCCCACTCTCGTGACGTCATAAGCTTAACTAACTTCTAAACTCCCTAATAATAAAAATACTAAAATCAATCAAAATAATATTAGATAACTTTCCATATATATAAATAATATAAGTAATCTTACTATATATATATATATATATATATATATATATATATATATATATATATATATATATTATCATATATCTATATATCATATATCTATATATATATTTATATATATAGGCCTAAATATTTATACTTGTACGTAAGAGTCGACTAAATGCAGGAGCTGAGGATGGCAAAAGGGCACCCACCTTACCATGAAGTATATTTCCCCAGGATTAAATGGTAATTAATACACCTAACTGAGGAAGGCAACGGGAAACCACCTCAGAAGCCATCGTTTTCCCAAGCTATAGGCTACTTAAGGTATGGATAAGGCATAGACTTTGTGAAGGGATTAAATTGTTGATCTAAGGAGTGCTCTTATGGAGCGAGAAAACAGACTTTGATTATGAATATGTACCTTGAACCTGTCACTTGGCAGTGCACTGAAGAAGAAGAAAATATATACCTGTATATATAAATATCAATAATATATACTGTATATATATATATATATATAAATACTATGTACATATATCTATATATACATATATATATATATATATATATCTCTTAGTGCACTGCCTACTGGCAGGTCCATGGTACATAACGCCTCCACTCTTCTCTGTCTTCCGCCTTCCTCTTCATTTTCACATATGAGTTGGTCTTTAAATCATCTAACATACCTATTCTCGGCTTGCCCCTGCCTCTTTTTCCTTCCATTCTACCTATATATATATATATATATATATATATATATATATATATATATATATATATATATATATTAATATATGTATATATGTGTATATGTATGTGTGCGTGCGTTCGTGGATGGGTGTGCGTGTATGTTGTGTATGTATGTATGTATGTATGTATGTATGTATGTATGTATGTATGTATGTATGTATGTATGTATGTATGTATGTATGTATGTATGTATGTATATATGTACGTACGTACGTACGTACGTATGTATGTATGTATGTATGTATGTATGTATGTATGTATGTATGTATGTATGTATGTATGCATGTATGTATGTATGTATGTATATTTATTACATGTACATGTACATTTTTACATAACTTACCGCTACGCAAAGAAAAGTTTTTTCCCCATCTTGCATACACTCTCGTTTGCATTCTGTATACAGGTCAGCTTTCCCGGTAATATTTTCAGTCGAACGACTTTTTATGCGTTCGAAGAACCTTTTGCAACTGTAGTTATTTTTGTAGCATCCGACGTATTCTAATCAGCGGATAACAATGAAATACGTTAAAATATAAATGCAAATGTATTATAAAATTTCAGTTAAAATGTTAATTAATTTAATTTAATTAATAAAGTCAATCAATTCAATGAAAAATCATTCCAGATGATTTATATATATATATATATATATATATATATATATATATATTTATTTTCAGAAAATATATATATATGCAGTATATATATATTTATTTTATTTTATTATTTTAATTTCTATTTATTGCTTTATTTCAGGCGTAAAAACCCATACATGAATCTTGCACATAGTACAATGCAACAAAAACCAGAAAAGCAAATAGTCTGCGCATAAATTGAGCTATAGGCCTAAATATATATATATATATATATATATATATATATATATATATATATATATAAGGAGGCATATAGCAAAGTGTCAAAGATTTTCAGGAGCCATAAATTATAAATTGATACCAAAAAAGGACTTCTTCAATGCTATATTCAACCAATATTGTTATATGGAAGTGAAGTTTGGACAAGCTCTTCTGTAATGAAATCGAAACTTGAGGCAACAGAGATGTGGTTCTATAGAAGAATGTTACGTATATCTTATAAAGACCACGTTGAAAATGAAGATGTTCTACAAAGAATGTCAACTTGTCGTGACCTTTTGAACCGATTACGACAACAGATGAATCATTCGGACACATTTTTGACTGATCTTGAGGTGAATTGCGGCTGGGATTCGAGCCCTCGTGGGCTCGAATCCCAGCCACACTGATATGAGAGTAAAATCTCGGACATTCACTGGACTGGTTATTGACTAATATTATGGCCTAAATTGCCTAACATGTCGTAGTGAGAGATATCAACATGGTTGAGCAGATCACTATAATGCGCGTTTGACTCTGATGGAAGCTATTTATTTGTCGAAGAACTATTACGTATCGTCAAAGTATCGAAAAAAGCAGTGACTTGGAATGTGAATGGGACCTGCCATCTGGCTTTATTACCACTAGAAAAAATGCGCGAGAACTCAGAATCAAGAGATCTATAAAATGTCCAAACTAACAAATAAATCCACGCCAATATCTATTTGTATGTCATG
This sequence comes from Enchytraeus crypticus, assembly GCA_905160935.1. Taxonomy (NCBI): domain Eukaryota; kingdom Metazoa; phylum Annelida; class Clitellata; order Enchytraeida; family Enchytraeidae; genus Enchytraeus; species Enchytraeus crypticus. The sequence goes on along the minus strand of CAJHZI010000488.1, from coordinate 103,543 downwards.
TTTTGAATAATTAACTCTTACCTGATCTAATGGTATTTTCTAGAGTGAAAAAAATCACAAATAAAATCAAACTAGCCGCTCCAGATCTCAGCATGCTTGACTTATTATGCAGTAGTCGTATCCAAAGCGCTGCTATTCAATTTTCAGTCCCTACAGAAAGAAATGCTTCAGAATGAATGTTTCAGAATGAATGTACATGATCTAAAAATTGAATGCAAAAAAGCTAGAGCCGATGTTAACAGGAGTTTCCTCACTCAAAAGCGATGTCAGTGACGAGAGAGCCCAAGATCTGAACCTCGCACATACTGATCCGCGGTTGAATATCTTACCGACATCGTATCGTTGGGTACGCATATTTAAAATATACACATATCTAAAATATAAGCTATGTACAATAGTTGAATGTAGGCCTACATGAAAAGGCCTATTATACAACAGCTTAATATAATGTATATTCAGGGCTTTTAGCATCCCTGAGCCAATCAAATTGAATAGTCTTCCTGAACAGTCTTCGCGGAAACATAAAATCAATATGGACCTTTACACATGCATAAGTGATTGGCCTATATATGTCCCATAATTTTGTCATCTATTTACATAATAGTTCGCAGGAGCAAGTGGCAATGTCGGTAAGATATTCGACCGCGAATCAGTAACTGTGGGGTTCAAATCCTGGGCTCTTCCGTCACTGACATCTCTTTCGAGTAAGGAAACTGACGTCAACATATTAAGCTTTACCAGCTTTTTAAAATATAAACTATAATTAATATAATTTAAATAGTATTGTTTACTAAGCACAGCTACACGCTGGAGTATGAGTATATTTTAAATATGCGTACTCTATGATTATTAATACTTTAAATATGCGTACTCTATGATTATTAATACTTTAAATTTGCGTACTCTATGATTATTAATATGGCGAGGTCTGTAACAGTAAGTAAAAGTAAAAGTAGGCTAAATAAAGTAATATATGGCTTATATTTGAAATCTGCGTTTATGACGCGATAATCAAACACAGCAAACTTACATCCGTTTCGCGT
>CAJHZI010000488.1:0-100000 GCA_905160935.1 Enchytraeus crypticus | reverse complement strand
ATATAAATGAATGCTTGATAAATGATAAGTAATGATAACTGATAAGTAATAAGTAATAAATGATAAGTATTGATAATCATGCATAAGAGATGATGAGTATTGGGGATTGATGAGTGATAAGTACTCTAGTGGTCTCTGTGTACTCAGTCGTCATTGTATGGTGCTTTGACGCCTGTTTGTGTAGAGACTGCAAGAGACGTCACTGACATTACCTTATGGGAAGGAACCGGACGTTAAATCCTTATTGATTGATTGAATTTGTTAATGCAGATCCTTTTATTCCCCTTAAAAGGGATTAACTTGTTGATTTATGCAGTATGGTGCGTAACTGAAGACTCCGATTATACGATCTTATCTTATACGATTATCCGATTATACGATAAGAAGGAGCGAGAGAGAGAGAGAAGAGAGAGAGAGAGAGAGATAGAGAAAATCTCTCTCTCTCTCTCTCTTCTCTCTCTCTCTCGCTCCTTCTCTTTCTCTGTCTCTCTTTCTCTCTTCGTTCTCTCTCTGTCTCTCTCTCTTTCTCTCTTCTCTCTCTCTCGCTCCTTCTCTCTATCTCTCTCTGTCTCTCTCTCTCTCTCTCTCTCTCTCTCTAGTAGCCTACGACTTTTTCGTTTGAATAAAGAGAGATACTTTTAATTATTAATTAATAGCTTAAGCCGTTAAAAGAAACTAATAGTGCTCGATGATGTCATGAAGGACAGTATCACTCTAATTGTTATGTTATTTACTACTACTTCTACTACTTCCACTTTCCGGTGTAAGTTGAAAACACATCTCTTACCACCTTAGATTTTATTTCATCTTGCCTGACTGTTTTTTATCACCGGACCGGCACTGTTTAGGATCTTTTATTTCTCTTCAGCACGTGTTTTTTTCATGATCGTATGGGGTGAATCGATTTGTAATGACATGTGATGGGGGGACGTCCCTGACATCAGCCTTGTATGAGGAAACAGACTTTAAACCTTTATTATTATTATTATTATTATTATTATTTCTCTGTCCGATATGCCATTAACTTGACTGTGTCCGATGTGATATTGACTCGAAATATCGTATAAGTTGCACAAATCGTTATATTTAGTCTACATGAATATGTATTTTATAATATACAGTATATGTATAGTACATGTTATAGATATTTTAAAGATCCACTCATTTGTGGACATGAAGAGGAAAGCGGAAGACAGATATAAGTGTAAGCGTTGTATGCCATGAATCTGCCAGTTGGCAGTGCACTAAGAGAGAGAGAGAGAGAGAGAGAGAGAGAGAGAGAGAGAGAGAGAGAGAGAGAGAGAGAGAGAGAGAGAAAGAGATACAGTACATTTTTAAGTAAATATTTAATATACATTTTTAAAAAAATTATGTAATATACATTTCCAAATGTACATTTCACAAAAATTCTATTTTTCTCGTAGGTTTTTCGCCACCCCTTGCCCTTTGTTCCACCCTGGGTGAATCTTTAACGACGCTACCACCCCGGTGTTGGTATTTTCTGATTGACAAGAAGAACAGTAAAGAAGAACAAAGAAGAATGGCTCAGGCTGCCCTACAGCAAGTCGCCAAAGCGAAGGGACCTGATGGCTTCAATAAGCCTACAGTGTGTTCAATCAATCAATCAATCATTCGATCAATCAATCAGTCAGTCATTCATTCAATCATTCAGTCAATCAATAAGTCAATCGATCAGTCATTCAACCAATCAATCGATCAGTATCAATCAATCAGTAGGTCAATCAATCAATCGATCTGCATCAATCAATCAATCATTCAATCAATCAATATCACAATCAATATTAAGCAATCAATCAATCAATCAATCAATCTGTGGATCAATCGATCACTAAAGCTATGGATCAATAAATCAATCAATTAAGAAATAAATCAATCACTCAATAACCAATCAATCAGTCAGTCGATCATTCTATGGATCATTCGATCAATCAATCTATGGATCAATCAATAAATCAGGCAATTAAAAATCAATCACTCATTCAATCAATCAGTCAGTCAATCGATCAATCGATCGATTTTAAATCAATAAATAAATCAGTTAAAAGTCGATCCATAAATCATCCACTCATAAGTAATTTAAACAAAACAGTGAAATAAATACGTGTTTAATCATTGTAGTGGCATCTTTTAGTCAATTCGCTAATAATGAATGAAGCAATCAATCAAATAATCAATCAGTACATCAGTCGATCGATCAATCAGTCATTCTATCAAACATTAAGCTATTCTATCAGTAATATATCACTCAATAAAGCTGGTAAAGCTAATGTTAACGTCAGTTTCTACACTCGAAAGCGATATCAGTGACGGGTGAGCCCATGATTAAGACTCCGCACATGAATACTTATCATACACTAGTATGATATAAGTATTCATGCATACAGTTCATGTATTCACAAGTTTTCAATTCCTCGGAGTGAATTCCCGGATTTTGGCTTGCACCTTTTTTGGACCCCACACTCTGCTCATCGGATTGGAATTGGTACCGTTGTTCTTAATGTTGTCATCATGGACGAGTAGCACTCTGATTCTGTTGTTGTTGTTTGATTTAATGAATGAATGACCTATTGATTGATTGATTGATTGATTGATTGATTGATTGATTGATTGATTGATTGATTGATTGATTGATTGATTGATTGATTGATTGATTGATTGATTGATTGATTGATTGATTGATTGATTGATTGATTGATGAATTGATTGATTGATGAGTGATTGATTGATTGATAGATTGATTGATTGATTGATTGATTGATTGATTGATTGATTGATTGATTGATTGATTGATTGATTGATTGATTGATTGATTGATTGATTGATTGATTGATTGATTGATTGATTGATTGATTGATTGATTGATTGATTGATTGATTGGCTGCTCAGATTAACGATCTATCCTTTGAGGTGATGGAGGAGGTGTTGACCCATGTATGCCTGGTGAGGAAGATGCAGGACGGGGGGTTAACCTACAGAGACGTCTACAGGTCTGTGGCCCCGGTCTGTCGACTGTGGCGAAAGGTCCTTCGACGTCATGACTTCCTACCTCGCCTCAAGGACAGGGTCCTGGCTCTCGGTATCAGCCTGATGATTAATAGTATCTATTAATTGTAGTGATTTGTGCTGTTGGGGACGTCCCTGACATCATACCTGGATGAGGAAATGGACGTTAAACCTTTATTATTATTATTATTATTTTTACTATTATTATTATTATTTATATATTTATTTCTCTATCTCGCTGTCTTTCTCTATCTTTCTGTTTTTCTATTTCTCTCTCACTCTCTCTTTTTTTCTCTCTCTCTCTCAGCAAGTAAATAAACTTTAATCACTTGATATTTGTAAAACTCTATCTCTTTTCTTTTTGCTTTACCCGCTCACTCTTTCTCTCTCTCTCTCTCTCTCTCTCTCTTTGTCTCACTCTCTCCTTCTCTCTCTCTCTCTCAGTCTTAGCCCGGGGTATCTCGTAATTGTTCTGCCAAAAGGCAGGTCCAAGGTATATAATTATTTTTGCTCAAACTTCCTCAGTTGTTCATAAAGTTGTTCAGTAAGTTGATCATAGCATAAAGCGCCTGCCAAAAGTGAATGTGGCCTATAGTTTGGGAAAATATACGTCCTAAGGTGATTTCCCGGGCCTTCTTCAGTTACTCCATAGTTGTCTCTTTCCATACCAATCTTGTAAAATATGTACAATATCTGGCTGAAGCCAGTGTCGATGTCGGTAAGATAATCGACCGCGGATCGGTATAATATACTCTATTATAATATAATAATATAACCTAGATATTATGTAATGTCGGGTTCAAAACCTGGGATTTCCCGTCGCTGACATCGCTTTCGAGTGAGGAAACTGACGTTAACATTAGCCTTAGCTTTTTTCTTGTGTTTATGATCTTCGGGAGTAAGTGGGGGAAGCGGACCCCCGGACCCCTCTTTGGTTCCGGCACTGTATTTATTAATATTAGGTCTATAATTATTATTTTATAATAATAATTTTGTCTTTTTGTATTTATTTTATTTAGTGTATTTATTTATGCATTTATTTTATTTATTTCTTCTTCTTCAGTGCACTGCCAAGTGACAGGTTCATTTTCAAACTCGACGTCTGTTTTCTCGTTCCATAAGAGCACTCCTTAGATCAACAAGTTAATCCCTTCACAAAGTCTATGTCTTATCAACACCTTATAGGATACAGCTACACCTTTTCTACACCTTAGCTATAGTCTACCTATAGCTGGGGAAAAGTATGGCTTCTGAGGTGGTTTCCGGTTGCCTTCCTCAGTTAAATGGATTAATTACCATTTAATCCTGGGAGAAAATATTTCATGGTGAGGTGGGTCCCCTCTAACCATCCTTAGCTCCTGCCTTAATCTCCTCTTACGTAAACGCAGCAGATTGTTTGCGGCTGCCCTATTCTGCAGTGGTCCAACGACACCCGAGCACAACACGGCGAATTTATTTCTTTCTTTACTATTATTTTCAGACTAATATTTTAGTTATTAATTATTAATTTAGTTTCATTTATTACCATTATTTTTGTGTATTGTATTTATTTATGCATTTATTTATTTATTTACTCCTTTATTTGTTCATTTATTTATTTATCTTGTTTTTAATTTTTTTTTAATTTTTTTTATTTATTTCAGACCCCTCGGCGAGGTTTCGACATCGGCCCCGTCAGATCGTTCTACAGAACCACTTCCTCTACCGCTGTAACACGCCCTTCAGCGCAGTCCTCCTCGACAACGACCAGCTCTACATCGTAGAACACCAGCATCACAACAATCCCTCCTTCATCTTCCGTCTCACCATCAACTTCCGACTCCGAGGCAACCGTCGCCACACTCTCATCATGAACTCCATTCAGAAGACTCACCTACCTCTCTCGACCAACATCGATCCTCACTTCCTAAGCCATTGTCCCGTCAGTAACACACTGCTGGTCTTCTGTAAAGCCAATGTCAATCCCGTGAATGATCTAGTCGAACAGAATGGGAGAATGTATAAGGTAACTCTGGAAGGGCAGGTGACCTCGTCGTGGGTCCTGCCCTACGACGAGTCATACCTTCAGAGCGCTCAGGTGGAATCGACCGGCCGTCAGATCATTCTACTCTTTCAGGCGCACCGAGGTCCCTGTAAGTACCGCTGGTTCGTCTGCGCGATGGATAACGGTGAGGTGATGGCGTCGTTCTATTCTACTCCAGTTAAACCGTTTCTTCTGGTGGACGAGAACGTGAATCCTCTCCAGTACCGGCCGGCTGTTAGCCTAGGCTCGCTCTTCCCCCGCGAACACAAGGCCGGGATCATAATGGCGGACAACCTGGCGCTGAAGGTGACTTCGCCGATGTTTAGGGACGGACGGGTGCTGATCAAGTGCAGGAGGCTTCTGAGCGAAGCAAGGTTCTGGTTGAGTAGTCTTGATCGTAGTAAGATCATCTTCACGACGGACATAGAGAGGCCGAACCTCAGGGGTTGTCCTATTCTGATGAAGGACTCTAGACTCTAGTGGGGCCTTAAACCGAAGAAGATCGAACATCGGTGGTTGCCATACCCTGATGAGGGACTCTAAACTCTAGTAGGGGCTTTAAACCAAAGAGGACCGAACATCGATGATTGTCATATCCTGACATGGGATTGTAAACCCTAGTAGGGGCTTATATAGAATAGGCCCGAACCTCAGGGGTTGAAAGTCTATGCTCATGAGGGACTCTAAATTCTAATAGGGGCTTTAAACCAAAGAGGCCCAAACCCCAGGGTTTTCCATACCATGAAGAGGGCTCTAAACTCTAGTGGGGGATTAACCCGAATAGGCCCGATTCTCAGGGGTTGCACTATTCTAATGAGGGACTCTAACTCTAGTGCGGGCTTAAACTGAAGAGACCCGAACCTCAGGGTTTTCCAAACCTTGTTGTTGTACTCTAAACTCTAGTTGGAGGTTAAACCGAAGAGGCTCGAACCTCAGGGTTTTTCATACCCTGATGAGGGACTCTAAATCCTAGTAGAGACTTAAACCGAAGAGAACCGAATATCAGGGCTTTCCTTGATGAGAAACTCTAAACCGTAGTTGGGGTGTTAAACTGAAGAGGCTCAAATATCAAGGTTTTCCATATCCTGATAGGGGATTCTAAACTCTAGTAGGGGCTTAAACCAACGAGGCCCAACATCAGGGACTGCCTATCATAAATACATGTATATATACATAATATTATATACAGTATATACATGTATATACTATATATATATATATATATATATATATATATATATATATATATATATATTGATTAACAATTTAGTTGATTTAAAATACATCTCTCGCACTCCTCTCTCTCTCTCTCTCTCTCTCTCTCTCTCTCTTTCTCTTTCATAATAGCTGTCATAATGTATACAAACATCACTGATGTTTATGGTCTAAAAGCTTTCGTATGCGTATAACCGAGCGATTTTTTATACTTTTCCTTTTGTATAAATGTATATTTTGCATATGTTTTACGCTTTCACTTCTTTCACTAATTGATCGCATTAATCTGTGCTTTTGACTTTCATGTTATGTGTACACTCACTTTAATCATTTATCAGTTAGGAATACGAACTTTGTAAGATATTCACTGATTTTTATTCGTGTTATTGATCCAATAACAATCCTACATATCATTTAAAACTACATGTATTAAATGAATTAAAGATATTACATGTAGATTGACATTTCGGTTTTGCAAGATCAGGGGCGGATCCAGGAATTTTTTAAGGGGGGCCCGAAATTCTTTTTTGAAGAGTCTACACATTTTTTACTTACATACCGCCTTCTTCGAGACATGTGATGTAACCCAAAAAGATGCTGTATGAGGGGGGGGGGGCACAAAATGTTTCAGCATACTGCGCTCGGTTCATAGAGTGAGTGTATAACCGTATCTTACCCCCCCCCCCCCACTCAGTGAGAGGACAACCTAAAATACCTAAAATTCTACATTTGTTTAGGAAAAAAGTAGGTTAATTTTTTCACCTCTGAAGAAACTCAGCGGATCTGGACAAATTGCAAAAGTGACCTTAATTTGGCGAAAGGTGGGGGGTTAAGCCCCTCGATCCCAGCCAAGGCTGTTTTCACCACTGATCCGGGACAGTGTTCACATTTTTTACTTAAACCTTTTTTTCTCTTATACAGTGATGAAAGTGAAAATTGAGAGCTAGTGAAATGGTCAACATTTTTCGGGCCCCCTTCCATTATATGAAAAATTCCAGGTAGTTGGACTGTTCGAGTTCCCTCTCGTACCCCCCCCCCCCCCCCCCCCCCCCTATAACGCCATAAAAGCATATTTACACCTAGAAATTGTCATAGAAACAATGAAAATATAGGTTAAAATTTTTATCGTCGGGCCTAAGGGGGGGGCCGGGCCCCCCCCCTGAATCCGCCACTGTGCATGATGTGTAATATTTAGTCGATTGTAGTAATAAATTGTCTTGTAATTATTTGCTGACTTTCAAACTCGCATTATAATGAAATAGCAACTACGTTGATATCTATCAATTCTAATACCACATGTCTAAACCGTTAGGCAGTTTAGTCCATTTTCCATTAGATAGCTCTTGGTTCTAATACATTTTAATTTCTGCTTAGAGTTTATTATATCTGAATTTTAAATTGAAGTTGTTCTCTAAACTTTAATGACTTATCTACTAATAGGCCTACACCTAGATTTTTTCACTATTGGTCGACTTTAGTACTGTGTGGTTTAGAACGTAATCAGTATTTAAACTATTTTTACCCAAATGCATGACCCTACATTTATCAATATTGAATTCCATCTGCAAGATATTAGACCAATGTTGTATTTTTGAATATGTCATCTTATAATATTCTAACATCAAAGGAATTGTTAACACTTTTTGCGATGTTTGAATCCACTGCAAATTTATTAAATTTAGGTAGAATTTCTTCATCATATATATATATATAATAATAACAACAATTAGAGTGCTACAGTCATCAATGACAACATCGAGCACTATTGAGACAAAAATCAAGCCGGCGAGCAAAAAGCAGGTCCAAAAACGGTGCAAATTCCAAAATCCAGAAATTCAGTCCAAAGTAAGAGGAGTTAATGAAAAGGTGGTTTAGGCGCAGGTCGCTGCTCGTGGACACTGGATGGAAAAGAGAGATGGAAAAGATAGGTCTTCAACTGCTTATGGAACTGCTCATATGAAAGCAAAGGCTGATGTGATTCAAATAAAGATTTCCGAAGATTGGATGGAAGAGAATTCCAGATCTGAGGTGCAGCGTGCTGGAAAGAACGATTAGATAGCTTAGAGCGTGAAGGTAAGCTAGGTCTCACAAGAGTAATTAACTGAGAAGACCGAGTAACAGCAGGCTAGATCACTTTAATCAAGTGAGACATACAAGTTTGTCCAGGGATGGTTATGGACTTATAGGTTAACGAAGCTGTTTTGTAAATGATACGCTCTTTAATCGTTAGCCAGTGCAAATTCTTCAAAATAGGCGTAACATGAGAGTACTTGGAACTACAAAAAATTGCTCGCGCAAGAGAATTCTGAACAAACTGCAACCGATCAATCTCACAGCCAGGGAGATTTAAAATCAGGGAATTGCAGTAGTCCAACTTCGAAGGCACAAGAGCAGCACCAATTGTAGCAGCTGTCTCGCGTGACAAATATGGACGTATTCGACGAAGATCACGGATATGGAAGAAACATGCTCGAGAAGTTTTAGTTATGTGTTGGTTGAAGGTTAGGTGTTACCCGTCAGGGGAAAACCTGAAATCCTACATTTGTTTAGAAAAGTAGGTTAATTTTTTTAACCTGCAAAGAAACTCTGCGGATCTCGACGAATTGCAAAAGTGACCTAATTTTGGCGGTGGGGGGGGGGGGGCTTAAGCCCCTTACAGCCAAAGTTGTTTGCACCACTGCTACGGGACAGAGTTCATATTTTTTACTTACACCCTTTTTTCCTCTAATGTAGTGGTTATGCATTGGTTCAAGTGAAAATTGAGAGCTAGTGAAACGGTTAACATTGTTTTGGACCCCCTTCCATTATACAGTGCTCCTAGTATATCCTAGAAAAAAATCGAGCTATTGGAACTGAGTTCCCAGTCGTACCCCCCTCTCACCCGGGCCCCCCTAACCACTGCCATTACTAACATGTTTACACATCGAAATTGCCATAGAAATAATGAAAATATACCCTGTCTTACCCTCCCCCGGCCCCCCTGGGCCCCGCTGGATTCGCCACTGTATGTGTGTGTGTGTGTATATATATATATATATATATATATATATAGAATATAGTAATATTATTATAATACTATTTATTATAAATATATTATATATATATATATATATATATATATATATCTTATATGTATATATAGATATATATATATATATATATATATATATATATATATATATATATATATATATATATATATATATATATTTATATATATACTTGTTTATTAATTAATTGTACCGTAGTCTACCCTCCCTCGGACTGAATTCCCCGATTTTGGCGTTTTTGTTTTTTGTTTTTTTATTGTTTTTGAACCCCATACTCTGCTCACTCATCGGATTGGATTTGGTACCTTAGCGCTCCAAGTTGTCATAGACGACATCACGACAACAGCACTAAAATGCTACTGGTGTTTTTGTTGTTGTTGTTGTTGTGGAATGGAAGACGGCGGGATTAGCACTCTTGGTTTAGTTGCGCTTCAGTTATCGAAGTTAAGCTGCATCGACCTCGGTTAGTACTTTGTGGGTGACCACCTTGGAAGACCGAGTGTTGGTAAAAGCTTAGGAAGGAAAAAATCCCAGGGTGAAGGAAGGTTATCCTTAAATCCGCGCCGGCTGCAATTGATGCGCCATCAAAAGGCAACGATTACTAATAACCATAGAGAGGAAGGAGGAAATGGGTCTTAAACAAGCATCTGTGCTTCCTGACCCACTGTGCCGTTATGTAATGAAAATCGAGAATAGCATAAAGAAGAAGCTAAGTGCAAGCTGCCAAGGGCGACGAATGTAAACAACAACATGATTGACTCGGAATCAGGTTTACTAATCGTCTAATTTTTATCTCTCAATTTGATCTGAGCTACTTTGATTAACACTTGGAGTACTATCTCCTATATTTGGTCGTGTGATGTATTACGTAATTTAATGCAATGCATGCAAAGTAAAGCCAATTTCTTAGGTTCAAAACTTACACTTTGTATTTGGACATGTTGGTGCTTGAAAAATTCCAAAATAAACTTTTTTTAAAAGTATATAAAATATATCTGAATGTTCATATTTTAACATGTGATAACATCTGATGTTTTCAGTTTCTTGCGTATATACTTTTTCTACTTTTTTCAATTTCTTGCAATTGTTTGGAATAAGCTTATATCTAGCTCAGAATTCTTTTTTAAAAGAATTTAGCTCGGTGTATAAATGCGTTAGGTAACATTCTTAAATGTTTGATGGCTTCCTAAGGTTCTGTGATCAATTCTGTTAAACGTATTACTAGTGCTTGATATCACCGATGATCATTTCATTATAATGTACTTCTAAGTATTTGTATGTTTAGTTTTAATGTATTTTAAAGTGTTTTTATATTTTTGTTTAGTACTTGTTTTTCTTGCAGAGACAACTTTCTGGCTGATATCCAGGCTATAGTGTTATGAGATGTTTATACCACTAGAAGATATATATATATTTATTTTATGAATGTAATTGTTGGCAACGGGATACCACCTCAGAAACCGCCTCTTCCCTAAATTTATTATTGTTATTATTATTATTATTAATATTATAATTATTATGTAAATTGGAACCTTTGAAAGCAATATTCTGATTTTTAATACAAATTTAACTTACACTATTAAGTCTCCATTCAGTCAGAATTATGCATTGTAATTATTGAATTACTCAATGGTAAATTCATAGTCTTTTAATGTGTATCAAAGTAATAGTTTTATTGCTAGTCACAATAAAACTAATGACATGGTTGTTGAAATGTAATCCAGTGAATAAAATATTTCTCTTCGCTATCTTATTTATATTTATCTCTTTATGTTTTATTTTTGTATATTTTTTTCTTATTTATATATATTTTTATATCTTATTAATATTTATCTTCGCCTCTTCCCGAGGTATCTTACCTAAAAGTCATTAGGTTGTAGTCCACATGACGACTATATTACTGACACTCGTTTGTTGACAAACAATGCATTGAACATAATGATAAATATATGAAAAAAAAGTTCCCTAAATTGACATTTATATCGGCATTTACCCCGTAGAAACTGATGATTACATCCGGCTGCAAAGCATTTTACCATTTCCTATCTACTAATAAGAAGTAAACACACTGAAAACGAATAATTTATACATTTAAAATCAACCTGCAAGATCAACAATGTAAAACACCATTTGTACATCCACAAACTGCTTCCGTCCTTCACACGTTAGTGCCTGTTTATTTATTTCCAATTGGTTATATCGTTCAACCTTGACAGTTACTCGTCACACTTTTATGGGGAATAGGCTACAAAGAGGTGTGGATAAGGCATAGCCATTTATGAAGGGATTAACTCTTTAATCGATAGTGTGCTGTTTATGAAGCTAGTAAAGCTAATGTTAACGTCAGTTTCCTCACTCGAAAGTGATGTCGGTGATGGGCGAGCCCAGGATTTGAATCTTGCACCTACTGATCTGCGGTCGAGTACCCTACCAACATCGCCAATGGCTTCAGCCAGTGGTTAAAATTGGGCATTGAGAGCAAATGGAAAAAAATTAATGGAAAAAGACAACATTTTTCGGGCCTCTCCTTATTTTTTTTCAGTGCCCGTAGTAGCTAATATAGGTCCTGATAGCAATGAACTCACTCTAAAAAAATTAAGAGCTTTTAGAAATGAATTCCCCCGCAGTCCCTTACTTTAACTACTCCGTGAACGTATTGCAGTAAGTTTAAAGCTCAAATTCAAAGCAACTTTGTAGCAACATCAAAAATGTTTTAGAATTGTAACATGTTTATCAATATAACGAAGTTCTTAAATACCGAAATAATCTAAGTGATTATTCTGAAGCCTCAAAAGTCAATTTTAAATTATTCTAGATTAGCATATTAAAAAAGGGTATTTTTCAAAAGTATATTTTATATATTCTAAATTGGCATTATTTCTGTTTGCTAAGAGAGTAGTATGCTTATTTGAATAAGGCTAATTAATATATGGAGGATGCAGGCTAAATACTTATGTATTGATGATTGAAATCAGAATTTGTCTAAGACGATAAAGTTTTTTCTGCCATTGAACAGGTTCAGTTGGACTCGGCAGCACCGAGAGATTAACGAGGAAGAAAGTGAGGAAGAAGATGCCGTCTGATGACCTCTCTATGGGTTGCTTTTAAATCTTGTACATTATTAATTTATTAACAATTTTATTAATCAAATTTAATTAAATAGTCAATTTATTAGTAATTTTATTAACTAAATATAGGTTACTCTACACTAGTGTAGTATGAATTGTACTCTGTAAGTACTATGAAGTACTTTGTGATATTTAATAAATAGTATTCTAAATAAATAGTAATAATAATAGTAATTGTAATGGTAATAGTAATAGTATTCTAAATAATAGTAATAATAGTAGTACTATTCTAATAATATTCTAAGTCGATGCCAATTTTAACTCCTAAAAGCTGGTAAAGCTAATGTTAATGTCAGTCTTCTCACTTGAAAGCGATGTCAGCAACGGGCGAGCCCAAGATTTGAACCCTGCACATTCTGATACGCGGTCGAATAATTTACCGGCATCGTCACTGGCTCCAGCCAGTGGCGATGAGTAGTGGCCAGTTAGTCCAGGATTTGACACCTGTACTTGGCAAAATGTGCAAATGGCAAAATGTGCAATTGTTAAATGTTCAGTTGGAAAAATGCGCAGTTGGAAAAATGTGCATTTGTCAAAATGTGCTGTTGGAAAAATGAGCAGTTGGAAAAATATACAGTTGAAAAGATGTGCTTTTGGAAAAATGGAAATCTGATCTCTACTGCCTTATCTCCTAAATACAACTAAGTCTGAAGTCAAAAATCAATAAAATATCTACAAATCCTACAATTTCCTTATCCATACAATAAAAATTTAATAATGAAACTTAACATAATGAAAACCCATGATACACATGAGCATTATTTGGATATAACAAATAAAACAAAGGGCTGAGCCGGTGGCTTGTTGACAGATTGCTCGACAGCAGATCACTAAGGTTCAAATGTAGTGCTCTTCCCATCACAGACTTGCTATCAAGCAGGAAACTCGAGTTATATGAAGCTTAAAGGCTTTAAAATTTATACTCTTAGGCCCTACTCTTGAATTAAATGTGTTGCGGTCATTTCACTGATTTATGCAAAACTTGAATGTCATATTTTTAATTTATGTTTTTAAATTTCTTGTTTTCTGCTTTTGTTTCTCTGTTTTCTATTTTCTATTTATAGTGTGTAGTTTTTGTTTTTAGAGTGCCCATTTTATATTTGTTTTAATTTTTTTATATTTATGCCGTTTAACATTTAAAAATTTCTATTTCTATATTTTAAAATTTCTCATTCTCTATTATCTATTTGACGTTGACAGCTGAACTCTCAGGCAAGAGTCAGATAGATGAAGTTTTGCAGAAGGCTTATCTTGAATCTACTCAGTGAGTCAATCAATCAATCAATATAAAATTATCAATGAATAAATATATATCAATCAATAAATCGATCAATAAATTTGTTTCAATTATCAATGTTTAAATCAATCAATCAACCAATCAATAAATATCAAATTCGCTCTCTCTCTTAGTGCACTGCCTACTGGGAGGTCCATGCTATATAACTCTTCTACTCTTTTCTGTCTTCTGCTTTCCTGTTCTTGTCCACACATGAGTGAATCTTTAAATCATCTAACATTCCTAATCTTGGCCTCCCTCTGCCTCTATTTCCTTCCATTCTGCCTTCTATGACTTCTTTTAGTAGACTTTCCCCCCTTAGAATCTGTCCTATCCAATTCTTCCTTATATTTCTTATTACATTTAGCAACTGTTTATCGGTACCAACTCTCTTCAGCACAAAAATAATAATCTATAAGAATTAAAGCTTATAAGAGATATCTCATAACGCCTCCACTCCTCTCAGTCTTCTGCTTTCCTTTTCATGTCCACATATGAGTGGATCTTTAAATCATCTAACATACCTAATCTCGGCCTGCATCTGCCTCTTTTTCCTTCCATTCTACCCTCTATGACCTCTATTAATAGACTTTCCCCTCTTAGGATGTGTCCTAAGGCATCTAAAAGACTCATATGTGGACACTCATATTCAACGTGGTATGGCCGTAGACACGCAGAGGAAAACGGAAGACAGAGGAGAGTGGATGAGTTATCAAGATAGATAGAGATTGATAGAATAAAGATTTAAGAAATTTATTTAATTTTTCTGTTTCAGGAGAGATGGAAGAAGACGAAAGAAGGATAAAGATCTGGTAAATTAAAAATTGTTATATTACGATAAAATTTTTCTACTGAATATTGGAAAATATCATCTCTGATATCGTAATAATAATAATAATAACAACTATTAGAACAATAGAGCAACAATAATTATAATATCAACAATTATACTAACAACAACTGCAGTCGTCAATGTCAACATCGAGCACTATTGAGATATATTATTATCGTACACAGGTGAGGTATCGTACATATTGTTTTGTAAGATTTGTGATGAAATGTTCCAAGGTTCTGTTTGAAGAATATTGTAAACTTCACAATGTTAAATATATAATTTCGAGTCAGGAAGCCGGTATTTTAATATGTTGTATCACTTTTAGTTCTAGCATTGTTGTGATTGATAGTTATTGATTGATACTTGATGAATAATCAGATTGTAAGTTCTGATGTTTGTGTACATTTGCAGCTGGAGACAGTAAAGAGAGGCGAAGCTCTACATAAGGATGACGACGGCGCCACTCTCTTAGCGAACACTTACAATCCCGATGTTGATCCAAAGAGCAATAACAAGAAGAAGGGAAGATCGAGCAGGCAGCAGATTTGTATGCTATAAATTTGTTTTAATTTTTTTTATTTTTCCCATTTTGATTTTGTGTTGGGTCCGTGTTGTGTCCGGGTTTCTCAAAGAATAGACCAACCGTGTAAATATGCACGTGTCGTAGAAGGCGACATAAATTCTAGATCTAAACCAACGTCAGAAAGAGCATTCTGTTGGTGAGCGCCTAGGCTTCAGAAATTGTTAGAAAATTTAAACTAACAGAAAACTTCAAAAGGAAGGTCTATTTGTATGCACTTTTAATTGCATATTTATTTTATTTTTATTATTTTTTTATTTTTATTATAAATTTTTTTTAATTGCATATTTTTTCTACTTAACTGCACTGTTTTGATCTGCTTTCTCCTCCATCATTGTATACTCAGTTGTCATCGTGTGGTGCGTTGGTGTCTGTTGATGCAGAGTCTGATTGAGATGTCCCTGACACTGCCGTATGGCGAGGAACCGGACGTTAAATTCTCATTTATTGATTGAGGTTGTAATAGGAGTTGACCATGGAAGCAATTTTGAGCCATATCAGTATTCCTAGTTCTTTAAACCAAAGAATGGCGCATTAAATTTTTTTTGTAATTTAGTATTGACCGGTCTTCAAGGCTGCATTACAGATTCGTAGGAGGTAATGAATTATTAATCCTTTCCAAGGCCCATTATATCTTCGCTATTGATAGCACCAACTGGCCGCAACCTTCGATACGTGATTAAACTTTTCCAGAGGTCCCAGGGGATACTCATAATTTGATGACGGACCTGGGCTTTGAACCCAGGCCACTTGCATCTGAGGCGAATGCTTGAACCATTACTCCATGTCCCTTTCCTTAGAGTAGGAGATTATTTAAATTATTTTAATATTCATATATTTAATTAGTAAGCTCCTATATAATTAATATGCATTTATTGATGTAGTGGACACTGATAGCCACGCCTACATTGACTATGAGAATGTTGATTGATGTAGTGGATGCTGATAACCCCGCCTACTTTGACTATAAGAATGTTGATTGATGTAGTGGATGCTGATAACCCCGCCTACATTGACTATGAGAATGAAGCTGACAAGCCTAAACTAAACAAGAAAACTGCTGGAAAATCGCGTGGAAAAGAATTGCTTGACAGGTCTGAATAAACATTGTTTTATATTTTGAAAATAAAGTATATTGTTCATTTTTGTTAATTACTGATTTTTAATTTAATCAATCCTTATAATATTAATAACCAGTTCATTTTATCAGCCCACTTTATTTCTGTGTAACCATGCTACGAACTTGTCTAGAGGTTGTAATATATTTTAATTTATTATCAGTACTATTATTATTTATTATTTTATATTTTAATATTTACATTATTGTTGTACCTTTGGTTTTTAAAGTAAATAGATTAATTTTCAATTGATTAATTTACTATTTTATTAAGTTACTGGCCATACTGTGACCCTAATTTTATTGACGTCGCTAATTTATTGATTGATTGACTGCTTTAATGATTGAGATTGATTTACTGATTGATTTATTCATTAGAACGATTCATTGATCGGCTCAGCTGTAGCAGTAATTGATCGACTTCTTGATTGATTTCAATATTGTTTGATTCATTTATTGATTGAATACGAGGTATGTTCAATGATTAATTGATTGATTGATTGATTTAATTGATTGACTGATTAAATTATCCTGACCCAAGCTAAACTGTTTATCAAAGGAAGAAGATGATGATTGATTGGTTGATTGACTGATTGATTGGTTGACTGATTGATTGTTTGATTGATTGATTTACAATGGTGTAATCCAGTGACAACGAAGAAATGATAGAGATGAAGCCAATGAAGATCTCTGACCTTGAACCTCCCCCCTCACGTGCCGCCTCTACAGCCTTTTCCACTGCCGACAGTGACACCACTCTGAAAAACCCCGAGGCTAAGAAAACGAAAAAGAAGAAGGTAACGAAATCGACTGAAAGATCTGAAGAAATACTGGTTTGTTTGAGAGACATTTTATTTGATGTTATTTTTAGTTATATAGTGTTACTATATTTTTCCCCGTGTTGTGTCCGGGTTGTTTGAAGAATTGACCAACCGCTGACTGCATGAGTCGTAGAAGGCGACTAAAGTACATACCAGCGTCAGAAAGGGCATTCGGTTATTGAGTGCCTAGGCTCCAGATATTGCTACAAAAATTTAAACGAATTAAAAAGTCTCAAATAGAAGATAGCCGGGTGGTGTGGTGTAGGACAGAGCGGATTTGAGACAGTCTATTTGTATCCCGACCCTGGTTAAACTGGATTCAAGGGAAGATGATGATGATGATGAGTGTTATTATTTCTTTCTCACATAAAAATATAGTTATATAGATATTGTCTCTTACCCATGTTGTGTCAGAAATGCTGAAAATTGATTAACCGTGGACTGCACGTGTCGTAAAAGGCGACAAAGCATTAAAATTCAAACCAACGTCAAACAGAGCCTACGATTGGTGAGCGCTTAGGCTCCAGAAATTGTTATAAAATTTTCTAATCCCAACCCTGGTTAAACTGGGATTCAGGGAGGATGATGATTATTATGATTGATTTACTGATCGATTGATTTATTGATATCATCGATTGATTGATTTCTTTATTAATATGATGATTGATTTATGGAATTATTTATTTATTTATATGATCAATTGATTTATTAATTTTATTTAACAGGCTGTTAAATCAAGTTGTTGTAGAAACTATAACACTGCTAATAAAAATAATAATAATAATAAGAATAATAATATTGCTTGAATAGTATTAATAGTATTGCTTGAATAGTATTAATAGTATTGCTTGAATAGTATTAATAGTATTGCTTGAATCGTTTTTATCAAACCTCGGGTTCTTACACCGGGGTAAATAAAAATAAAATAAAATAATAAATAAATAATAATACTAATTATTATGTTATTATTATTAGTATTATTATTATTTTTTATTTTTTTATTTTTATTTTTTACCCCGGTGTAAAAACCTGGGGTTTGATAAAAACGATTCAAGAAAAAAAAATACGTGCTGAATCGCCGCCCGGCTACTAGAGGTCATCAATCGGCTTAAAAGAATTGTTGAAGCAGACTGCATGAAATCTTTGCAAAGTCATGGAAAGTCTCTGCCAAAGAAAAGATGTCTCTCGCTTATCGCCGGTTTGCTCTGTGATAAGTCTGCCTATGCCATTAATAAAGTCAACTTCTTCGGGATTCATCGGGCCCATGGCTTCAATGGCCACCGGAACAACTTCATATCCTGAGGACAGATCACGGTATTTATCCAGCTTCCTAGAGGCGGCATGAACCGCAGCTCCACCGGCTGTGACACCGGCATGAACGGCAGCTCCACCGGCTGTGTAATAATATTATTTTATTAATATTATATTTATTACAATTATAATAATAATAATATTATTATTATTATTATTATTAGTGCTATTATTATTATTACTATTAGTATTACTATTACTTTATTCGTTGATTGGCAGGCAAACAATCGAGCAGTGATAGAGACAGAGACAAGGAGTGAGACGAGTGAAGCCACCACTAGAGTATCAAGTGTTGCCTCTCTACAGCCCACAGCCAAACCTCGCAGAAAAAAGAGAAACAAAAAAGATAAAAGTTTGTCCATGTGCTCGTCTCTCTTCAGTTGTCTCTCTCTCTTCTCTTTTAGTTGTCTCTCTCATAGTGAATACGATAATAATAATGATAGATATTATCATAGATCATATATCATAATGATGATCATATATAATATATGTTTACTTTTTAAATTAATGTCTTGCTAGAAGTAAAAGTCCATAAAAAATAACAGTATAACATTACTTTGTATAGTTAAACTGTTAAACAAACCTAACTTAACTCTCTCTCTATCACTCTCTCTCTCTCTCTTAATGCACTGCCTACTGGCAGGTCTACGGTATGTAAAGCTTCCACTCTTCTCTGTCCTTCGTTTTCCTCTTCATGCCTACATACGAGTGGATCTTTGAAGGAAAAAAGGTTGTATGGAAATAATGAAATTAGAGGAAGCCAGAGAATTGGGATGTTGGATGCTACGAAGTAATTCATATGTTGATATGATGAGAAAATCAAATCATAGAAATATGTAGTGGCGTTGTGTGACGTGAACCTGCCAATAGGCAGCGTATTGAGAGAGAGAGAGAGAGAGAGATTAACCTTTAATAGATTGATTGATTGGTCGAGTTCCAATCCAGTTCTTCTTGTCTTTAATCTGCTTTCGAGTAAACTAGAATTTTAATAAACTTTAGACTTGAATTTAGGAAGCTTTAAGATGATCAATTTATGTTTCTATTGATCGATTGCTTGATTTATTGACTGATTCATTGATGACTATCTGACTTGACTGATTTATAGGTAAATTGATTGATTGATTGATCGATTGAGTGATTGATAGATTGACTGACTGATTGATTGACTGATTGATTGATTTATTGATTGATTGACTGACTGACTGACTGATTAATTGATAGACTGATTGATTAACAGACTGACTGAATTATTGACTTATTGATCGACTGATTTATTGATTGATTGATTGATTGACCGATCGATTGACTCATTGACTGACTGGTTAATTGGTTGCTTGATTGACCGATCGATTGACTCATTGACTGACTCTTAATTGGTTGCTTGATTGATTGACTGATTGATTGACTCATTTACTGACTGATTGACTCATTGTCTGACTCATTAACTGATTGATTGACTAATAGCCAATGACGAGAGATTGAGAGCTGATGAAGATGAGCCTAAGGGCAGAGCCGTGAAAGACAAGGGACGAGTACTGCTCGTTGTTGTACACCGCACAGATAAGCTTAAGTCAGACTTCAGTATTGCTCACCCTATGGTCAGAGTTCACGTGGTAGATATGGAGACTGGAGAGCATCTGAAGAAACAGCACAAGTTTGTCATTCATTGTGTGGAATTATTGAATCGTGAGCGTCATCAGCGCCATAATCATCTACATCATCATCGTCATCGTAGTCGTCATCATTATTATCATCGTTGTCGTCGTCGTGTCATCGTTGTCACCATCATCATCATCATCATCGTCGTCGTCGTCGTCATCATCATCATCAGCATCATCATCACAGGCTTCAGGTGGTTGATATGGAGACTGGGCAACATCTGAAGAAACAGCACAAGTGCGTTATTCACTGTGATGTATTAATGAAGCATCAGCATTGTCATCGCCATAATCATCATCGTCATCATTATCATCATCCACATCATTATCATCAACATCATCAGCATCATCATCGCCATGATCATCAATATCATCATCATCTTCGTCGTCGTCGTCGTCAGCATCATCATCGTCATCGTCGTTATCATCATCGTAATCATCTTCGTCGTGGTCGTGTCGTCGCCGTCATCATCATCATCATCATCATCATCATCATCGCCATCATCATCATTATCATCATCATCGCCATCATCATCATCGCCATCATCATCATTATCATCATCATCGCCATCATCATCATCGCCATCATCATCATTATCATCATCATTATCATCATCACTATTTTCCCTTGAAGCCCTGATAAACTAGGGTAGTGATACTAAAAGATCTTCTCCACTCCTCTAATTAATGAATGAATTACATATTTTTGATTATTTACCTAATGAATTAAACTCTCATTACATTTATGTAATATTAATTTAACAAGCAAATCACAGAGTGTTATAAATTAACCTGATTGAAAGCAATCATTAGGCAGCTAGATGCTGAAAATAAGTGATAGTTAAGTCCATATATTTTAATTTATGTTTTATATGGTTTAATAAATTAAATCGGATAGGTAGGTAGTAGTGTGTGTAACGTCAAGGTTCAGAAGCACAAGGCTTCTCTTCAAGACTCGACACACTCGAGCTACCGTCACAAAGATTAATGTTGCAGTAAGTTACTGGATTTGAAAATCTTCATTCAAATGAAGATCTTTCAGGAAGAACATTATTTGAGATAGGTTGTAGTGTGTTTAACGTCAGATATTAACGTTTGAATGTCTTAATAGCGTAGGGGTAACGTCATGAAGTTTTAAATGACCGATCCTGAGGTAAATTGAACCCTCGTGGGTTCGAATCCCGGTCGCGCTGATCTGAGAGTAAAATCTCGGACATTCACTGGACTGGTTATACGGAAAATGGTCTAAATTGCCTAACGGTTTAAACATGTGGTATTAAAAAGTGATAGATATCAACATAGTTGATTATTCACTATAATGCGTGTTTACTTTTTACTTTCAAGGTTCAGAAGCACAAGGCTGCTCTTCAAGACGACAAAATCTTCAATTAATTGAGATAGATTTTTTTAACAGTTTATATAGAAGTCAGTGTTAGAATAATTCCGGTGTTTAATGTGTAACGGGTATTCTGTTATCAATTACAATTTCCTACCCATGGCTTGTTGGAAACGCTACTGCAGCTAGTTTGTGTATATGTGCCAGAGGTGACTTCATGTGTGTATGTGTAGAGGTGACGTCATGTGTGTATGTGTAGAGGTGACGTCATGTGTGTATGTGTAGAGGTGACGTCATGTGTGTATGTGTAGAGGTGACGTCATGTGTGTATGTGTAGAAGTGACGTCATGTGTGTATGTGTAGAGGTGACGTCATGTGTGTATGCGTAGAGGTGACGTCATGTGTGTATGTGTAGAGGTGACGTCATGTGTGTATGTGTAGAGGTGACGTCCTGAATTTTAAAAGGCGGTTCCGGAAGTCTTTGGATCATTTCCCGATAGAAATATATGTTTATTTTATTCACATATCAACAGCACTGCAGTCAACATATTTCGAATGACATAAAATTACTTAACTAAAACGCAAAGACAGACACTCTAATACATGTACATGCAAAACCAGGATATTAATGAGGGAGCATAACACTCTACCCAGTTGATAGAGTTGATCAGAAAGTAAATTCTTGGACATTCACAGGACTGGTAACGTGGATAATTGGCTAAACTGCGTATCTGTTGTTAAAAATGTGGCATTAAAAGTAATAGATATCAACCTAGTTGATAATTTCATTATAGTGTGTGTTAGTTGATTGATTAGTTGATCGATTGGCTGGAGCCAGTGGCGAAGTCGGTAAGTTACTCGACCGCGGATCAGTAGGTGTGGGTTTAAATCCTGGGCTCGCCCGTCACTGACATCGCTTTTGAGTGAGGAAACTGACGTTAACCTTAGCTTTGCTTTAACTTTAATGACTAACTTTATATTTCCTGATGGAATATCGACGGGTTATTTGATTATATCATTTAACGGTTTAATTAATTGAGAATTGCTCAACGGATTAATTAACTGATTACCATATGAATTTATTTATTTATTAACTGATTGATTGATTTAGAGACATATCAGTATCTTAATTGATTGATTGCGGTATGAATTGACTGATTGATTTACTGATTGATTGATTTAGATACAGATCCCTGTCCTAATTGATTGATTGTGGTATGAATTTATTGATAGGTTAACTGATTGATTGATTTATTGATTAATTGCGGTATGAATTGATTTATTGACTTATTGATTGATTTGAGATAGATCGGTATCTTAATTGATTGATTGCGGTATGAATTGATTGATTGATTAACTAATTGATTAATTAGAGATATATGAGAGGTATATGAGAGATTGATTGATTGAGACATACCTGACATTGCCCTATGGCGAGGAACCGGACCTGAAATTCTTATTGATTGATTGATTGATTTAGAGATAGATCCGTATCTTCGAGGTTTGAGACAAACAACGACAAGGTAGACTTCATTCTACCAATCATGACTCTTCCTTTCGACTTTAAAACTAACTGGTAAGTAGCAATATGTGCCCTCTCTCTCTCTCTCTCTGTGTGTGTTTCTCTTTCTCGCTCTTTCTCTCTCTCTCTCACTCTCTGTCTTCCTCCCTCTCTCTCTTCAACTCTCTCTCTCTCTCTCTCTCTCTCTCTCCCTTCTCTCTCTGTCTTTCTTTCTCTCTCTCTTTCCTCTCTCTCTCCCCCCTCTCTCTCGCTCTCTCTCCTTTCTCTCTCTTTCTTTTTCTTTCTCTCCACCTCTCTCTCTCGCTCTCTCACTCTCTATCTCTCTCGCTCTCTCTCTCTCTCTCTCTCTCTCTCTAACTCTCTATATTTTATAGTGTTCGGCCAAGTGGCAGGATCAAGGCACTTACTTATTCAAGGTACTTAATTTAAAACTTACTGGTAAATATAATGTTTAGTGTAAAATGTATATTTGCTTTCATTACGATGCCAGGAGAGAGTTATATGTTTACTATTATATTTCAAACTCAGACACACCAAGTGTACTGACACCAAACCAAAAAATAGAGAAACATTAAGAAAAATAAGATGAAAATAAAGTAAAGCATCAGATAACGCGATAGTACATCCTCTTAATTACCATATAACTCAATTGAATACCTTAATTCAATAACGCAACTTCTCTATTTAATTTCTGAAACACAGCATTCTGTTCGACCTGTCCAATCAACTTCCTCTTTTACTTTCTAAACTCTACTGACTCGATGGTCAGAGACGTAGACCCAGACCTCAGACACTACCTGTCCTATCTTTTAACAGAGTCTAGACGGAGGCGTTGTACTAGTCCACACATTCTCTATTATAGTCAACATCACAGACGGAAACAGGGATCCATATATGGAATATATGGGTTTCGTACAGCCACTATAGCAGTACTCAAATAAGTGTACAACTACTCCCTTAAGACTGGACACTTTAATGCATCTATTTATACATCGATCTACTAATTAATCTCATTAATAAACGCTGGTAAAGCTATTGTTAACGTCAGTTTCTTCACTCGAAGGCGATGTCAGTGACGGGCGAGCTCAGGATTTGAACCCGCACATACTGATCCGCGGTGGAATATCTTACCGACATCGCCACTGGCTCCAGCCAGTGGATTGATTGATTGATTTATTGATTGACAATAGACTGATAGATTGATCTAATTAGTATATTGATTGATTAGTTGATTTATTTGTTGATTGATTAGTTGATTGATTAGTTGATTGATTAGTTGATCGATTAGTTGATTGATTGGCTGGAGCCAGTGGCAAAATCGGTAAGATACTCGACCGCGGATCAGTAGGTGCGCGGTTCAAATCCTGGGCTCACCCGTCACTGACATCGCTTTCGAGTGAGGCAATTGACGTTAACGTTAGCTTTGCCAGCTTTATTAGTAGATTGACTGGTGTATTGATTGATTGAATACATCAGCTCAACTCTGCCTATATGGGAGGATCAGATCATATTCAATGAGAACTACGACTATTTCATACAGGAAGATCCTAAAGTCATGCTGCTGTTTGAGGTATAGCACTGCTGCTACTATTACTATTATTATTATTATTATTATTATTATTATTATTATTAATTTATTTTTTACCCCGGGTGTAAAGAACCCGAGGTTTGATAAAAACGATTCGAGCAATTTATGCTGAATCGCCGCCCAACTACTAGAGGCCATCTAGCTGCTTAAAAGAATTGCTGAAGCAGACTGCAGTAAATCTTTGCAAAGTTATTGAAAACCTTTGCCAAGGAAAAGAGGTCTCTCGCTTATCGCCGGTTCTCTCTGCTTTTATTAATTTACTTTCATATTCATTTTTAAATAGATATACCGAGTAATCCCCGTGTTGTGCTCGGGTGTGGTAGGACCACTGCAGAATAGGGTAACCGCAAACAATCTGCCGCGTGTACGTAAGAGGCGACTAAAGTCAGGAGCTGATGATGGCAAAAGGGGATCCACCTCATCATGAAATATTTTCCCCCAGGAATCCACCTAACTGAGGAAGGCAACGGGAAATCATCTCAAAAGCCTTACTTTTCTCAAGCTATAGGCTACATAAGCAGTGGCGGATACAGGGGGGGGCCAGGGGGCCCGAGCCCCCCCCCCCTTTAGGCCCACTGATAAAAATGTGTAAACTTTATTTTCATAGTTTCTCTGGCAATTTCGATGTATAAATATGTTAGTAGGGGCAGTGGTTAGGGGAGGGGGGGGGGGGGGCCGTGGAGATGGTACGAGAGGAAACTCAGTTCCAATAGTTCGATTTTTCTAGGATATATTAGGAGCCATGTATAATGGAAGGGGGCCAGAAAAATATTGACCGTTTGACTAGCTCTCGGTTTTCACTTTAACAACTGCATTAGAGGGAAAAGGGTGTAAGTAAAAAATATGAACTCTGTCCTGGAGCAGTGGTGCAACAGTCTTGACTGGGAGAGGCTTAAGCCCCCCCCCCTCCCTATCACCAAAATTAGGTCACTTTTGCAATTCGTCCAGATCCGTACCGTTTTTCAGAGGTGAAAAAATTAACCTACTTTTTCCAAAACAAATGTAGGATTTTAGGCATTTTAGGTTTTCCTCTCACTTTAGTACGGGTAAGAGTGGGGGGGTGGGAGATACGGGGATACACTCACTCTATGAGCCGAAAGCAGTAGTGAATATTTTTTGAGCCCCCCCCCAAAAGCAATTTCTCTGGTTGCGTCACATGCACCGAAGAAGGCGGGGCATAAGAAAAAATCTGAACGCTGTCAAAATAAATTTCGGGCCCCCCTTTTAAAAAATTTCGGGCCCCCCTTTTAAAAAATTTCTGGATCCGCCCCTGTACATAAGGTATGGATAAGGCATAGACTTTGTGAAGGGATTAACTTGTTGATCTAAGGAGTGCTCTTATGGAGCGAGAAAACAGACTTTGCGTATGAATATGTACCTTGAACCTGCCACCTGGCAGTGCACTGAAAAAGAAGATACCGAGTAAATGAATTTATTTATTTAAAGAACAATTTCTCTCCGTGTTGTGTCCAGGTTGCATGAAGAATAGACCAACACGTGTCGTAGAAAGCAAAAGAAAACTAGATTCAAACCAACGTCAGACAGGACATTCGGTTGGTGAGCTCCTAGGCTCCAGAAATTTCTACAAAAACTTAACGGTAGTAAAATAGTGTATTCGTATCCCGACCCTGGTTAAACTGGGTTTTAAGAGATGATGATGATGATTATGATGATGATGATGATGATGATGATGATGATGATGATGATGATGATGACGATGACGATGACGACGACGACGACGACGAAGACAAATGACGGCAAATGACACGATGACGATGACGACAAATGACGACGAATGACGATGACGATGACGATGATGTTAACGATGACGATGACGATGATGATGATGAAGATGATGATGATGATGGTGATTTTAAGAATTAATTCAATTAAATATCCATAATTCTGTCATTTCTTTCACTTCTGACAGCTGATGGACTTCGTAAGCATGGCAGCAGCAAACAGAAATTACAATACAGCCAGGCAGGATGGCGGCTGGCATCACATCGCCTGGGCATTTCTCACTGTATGTACATTATACTATTCATTATATTGCTGTTGTTGTTAGTATTATTATGTTATTGGTATTAGTTTTATTTATATTATTAGTATTTTTATTATTTTATTGTTATTATTATTATTATTATTATTAGCAGTAGTAGTAGTAGTAGTAGTAGTAGTAGTATTAGTAGTGGTAGTAGTTATGTCGGTATGATATTCGACCGCGGATTATAATAATAATAGTAATTATTATTATTATTATTATTATTATTATTATTATTATTATTATTATTATAATTGCACTCCAGCGTTTTAATGCTGTATGCATTCGTGGCACATTGGCGAATGCGGTCTCCCAGAGCGTAGAGGAACTATTGTAAATATTGTTTCATCTTTCTTTTAATTAAATAAAGTCTTTTTATCTTATAATAATAATAATAATTGTAATAATAATAATAATTGTAATAATAATTGTAATAATAATAATAATAGTAATTGTAATAATAATTACTTTATAATTGTAATAATAATAATAATAATAATAGGGCTGGCGCATGAGACTGCGTCAATTGCTATTGATTGACTTCATATTTGATTGACAGATTGACGGAGGCAGAGATAAGCCTAACGTGGGCAGGCGCATGAGACTGCAGCTTTATGAACCGCCCCCCGCCCACCACAGAGCCTACAACAAGGCGGATCAGTTGGAGGTCTTCCAGTGGTACAAGACGACGACCGCCAGCTCTAGGGTCAAGTACCCTTCTACCCTCTACGTAACGGTCAAGTCCGCGGAGCCACAGCCCAATGTTCAACCCTCCCTCAGGTCGATGTGGGCCGTGCAAGAGGTGTGAACTCTCTTTAATTGTCCTTTTCAATGTCAAGAAATCGGCGCTTCTCTCTCATTGTGTGCACTGCCTACTGGCAGGTCCATGATATATAACGCCTATCTTGGGTGATTTCCACATATATCATATTATTCCTCCTATCTCTGATGATTTCATCTATCTATGGTGATTTCCACCTATCTCTGGTAATTTTCACCTATCTATTGTGATCCCCACCTATATATGGTAATTCCATGTAGCTATGGTAATTTTCACCTTTCTATGGTAATTTTCACCAATCAATGGTAATTTCCGCCTATCTATGGTAATTTCCACCTATTCTGGTAATTTCCACGTATGTGTAGTAATTTCCTCCTATCTATGGTGATTCCACTGTTCCACTTATTCATTCCACCTGGTGATTTATCGGTTCCTATTCTGGAATCGATAAATTACATTCAGATCGACACGACGAGATGAGAGACAGTAATCATAATAGATCAGCTGATCTTCTCATAAAAAAGTCAGCATCTGATTCCGATTTAGACTGATTCAAAGTTTAATTCCTCCAGGGTAATTTAATCACCTTCCACCGGGTGATCTATTGTTTCTATTCTACTACAGGAGCGAAGCTTGATGACGTCTGACGCTGAGTTCGGTGGGTCCCACTTTGGCGGGGTGGGGGGAGAGAGACGCGGGGTGGGGGGTGTGGGGGCAGGGGAGGTGTTACCATGGTCACGGGTGCCTGGGCAACAGTGCAGGATACCAAATGTTTCCATGGCAACGTTGGGCGGAGCCAGGAGGGGTTGTTTCGTACTGAGGTTTTCCAACAACGGCAGGTAGGAAACCGTTGCTCGTTAAAATACGACAACAACAACAACAACAACAACAATACGATAAGAGTGCTACTGTTGTCCATGGTATCATAACAACGGCAGGTAGGAAACTGTTGCTGATTAAAATACAACAACAGCAACAATACGATTAGAGCGCTACTGTTGTCCATGACATAACAATAACGGCTGGTAGGAAACTGTTGCTGGTTAAGATACAACAACAACAACGACAACAATACGATTAGTGTGCTACTGTTGTCCATGACATCATAGCAACGGCAGGTAGGAAGCTGTTGCTGGTTAAAATTTCAAAGTTTAATTAATTGTTTAATTGATTAACTGCTTCAGATACCTAGCCTGTGGATGTCGTGGTAGGGACGGCTATCCTATACTCATATACGAGATTCCCTCAGGGATTCAGGTCTCTGAGCTGTTTGGTCACTACAGTATTATCTATGATCTGAGCTGGTCCACCAACGATCAGCTGATTCTTTCAGCGTCATCTGACGGCACTGCAAAGTACGTCTGTCAATCGATCAATTAGTCGATCAATCAATCAGTCAATCAATCAGTCAATCGAACAATCTATCATTTACGGTGCTGGTAAGTACGTCAATCTGTCAGTCAATCGATAAATCAATCAATCAAGCAATCAGTCAATTCATCAATCAATCAATCAATCTATAAATTGTCATTTACGGTGCTGGTAAGTACGTTAGACAATCGATCAATCAGTCAGTCAATCAATCAGTCATTCAATCTATCAATCTTTAAAGCAATCATTTACGGTGTTGCTAAGTACGTCAGTCAATCGTCGATCAATCAATCAATCAATCTATCTATCAGTCAATCAATCAATCTATAAAACAATCATTTACGGTGCTGGTAAGTACGTCAATCAATCAGTCAGTCAATCAATCAGTCAGTCAGTCAATCAATCAATCTGTAAAGCAATCATTTACGATGCTGGTAAGTACGTCAGTCAATCGATCAAACGTTAAATCAATCAGTCGATCAATCAATCAATCAGTCAATCAATCAGTCTATAAGCAATCATTTACGGTGCAGTAAGTGCGTGAGACAATCGATCAATCAGTCAATCAAGCAGTCAATCTATCAGTCAATCAATCAATCTATAAAGCAATCATTTACGATGCTGGTAAGTACGTCAGTCAATCGATCAATCGTTAAATCAATCAGTCGATCAATCAATCAATCAGTCAATCAATCAATTAGTCAGTTAAGCAATCAATCAATCAATCTATAAAGCAATCATTTACGGTGCTGGTACGTCAATCAATCAATAGATCGATCAATCGGCCAGTCAGTCAATCAATCAATCAATTACACGGAGCATCACTTGGGCAATTATTTATGGCGCTGCTAAGTAAGTATGTGAGACGTATGATGTACCTTTGAGTTGCTTTGTAAAATATTTTTTATCATTTCCTTCATTGAAATGCTGTTTGAGACGTGCGCAAGTTACTTAAATATGTTAACCAATTGAATTTTTTGATTCAATAATTCACTTATAATTAAATTACGTTTGCTAATATTATAAATAATTCAATTTATAGATATAAGAAGTACTCACTCAGTCAATCAATCGATAACTCAGGAAATCATATGCCCAATAAATTGATCGATCAGTTCAAAACTCAATCAGTTAATCCGTCAGTGGATCTATTGAACTATTGATCAGTAAATCTTGTATCCCGACCTAGCTAAACTGTGATTCAAAGGAAGATGATGATGACGATGCTGATGATGACGATGATGATGACGATGACGATGATGATTACTATGACGACGGCGATGATGCTGATGATGATGATGACGATACTCTGACGCTGACAATGTCGCTGATAATGATGACGATGATGCTGATGATGATGATGATGACGATGACGACGACGATAATGATGATGATGACTGTGACGCTGATGATGATGACGATACTCTAACGCTGACAATGACGCTTATGACGATGATGATGATGCTGATGATGATATTGTGTGTTTAGAGTGTGGACAGCCAATAGATCTCCAAATAGACTGGCTAAGATGTTGCCAATGATGCTGATAATGCTGATGATGATGATGATGATGATGATGAAGATGATGACGATGATGCTGATGATGATGATGATGACGACGATGCTATTGTTTGTGTTTAGAATGTGGACAGCCGATAGATCTCCCAATAGACTGGCTAAGATGTTGCCAATGAGGATGATGATGATGTTGATGCTGATGCAGAAGATGATGATGATGATGATGATGTGTGTTTAGAGTGTGGACAGCTGACAGATCTTCCAATAGACTGGCTAAAATGTTGCCAATGACGATGATGACGACGACGACATTGATGATGATGATGATGATGATGTGTGTTTAGAGTGTGAACACCTGACAGATCGCTCAATAGACTGGCAAAAATGTTGCCAATGAGGATGATGATGACGATGATGATGATGATGATGATGACGACGATATTGTGTGTGGACAGTCGATAGATCGCTCATTAGACTGGCTAAGATGTTGCCAAAGAGGATGATGATGACGATGATGACCATGATGATGATGATGATGACGACGATATTGTATGAATTTAGAGTATGGACAGCCGACAGATCGCTCATTAGACTGGCTAAGATGTTGCCAATGAGGATGATGATGACGATGATGATGACGATGATGAAGCTGGTGATGCTGATGATGATGACGACGACATGACGACGATGATATGATGATGATGACGATAATGCTGATGCTGCTGTTGCTGATAATGATGACGACTGTGATGATGACGATGATGATGATGATGATGATGATGATGTTGATGATGATTATGATGATTATGATGATGACGATATTGTTAGAATTTGGACAGCCGATAGATCTCCCAATAGACTAGCTAAGATGTTGCCGCACCCCTCATTTGTCTACGCCGCGAGGTTCCATCCACACGTCAGTAAGATACTGGTGACGGGAGGTTATGATAAGCTGATCAGAGTCTGGAGCATACAGACTGACGAAATACACGCTGTCGTATGTAGTCTGTCTGTCACTCTCTCAATCAATCAATCAACCAGCCAGACAGTTGGGCAGTCAGTAAAACAGTCAATCAATCTGTCAGTCAGACAGTCAATCATTTAGTCAAGAAGTATGTCAATCAATCAGTCAGTCTTTCCACAAGTCAGTCAGTTAATTAATCAGTCAGTTTGTCAGTCAGTCAATCAATCAGTCAAGCAATCAATCAATCTGTCAGGCATTGTACCACTCAGCCAGTCAATCAATCAGTCAGTCAATCAATCAGTCAGCCATTCAATAAGTCAGTCAGTCAATCAATCAGTCAGTCAGTCAGTCAATCAATCAGTCAGTCAATCAGTCAGTCAATCAATCAGTCAGTCAATCAGTCAGTCAGTCAATCAATCAGTCAGTCAATCAGTCAGTCAGTCAGTCAATCAATCAGTCAGTCAATCAGTCAGTCAGTCAATCGATCAGTCAGTCAATCAGTCAGTCAGTCAATCAATCAGTCAGTCAATCAGTAATTTCTTTCGGTAAATTAGTTACCTGTTTAACGCTCATTTCCCTCTTCCTCTCCATGGTTTGGTTATATTTATTTATTACATTTATTCCGTACATTTTTCCGTATTTTCTTTATCATATTGTTTTCTCATTGTATTAAATAGCGCCGTATTTTTCTCGCTATTTATAATATTATAACCTATTTCTTTTGTATTGTATTTCTATTAGCTCTTTCACTTGTACCGTTTTGATCTCGCTTTCTCTTATGGTCTCTGTATACTCAGTCGTCATCGTGTGGCGTTTTGTCGCCTGTTTGTGTAGTGTCTGCTAGAGACGTGCCTGACGTTGCCTTGCGGAGAGA
Source organism: Enchytraeus crypticus (assembly GCA_905160935.1). Lineage (NCBI taxonomy): Eukaryota > Metazoa > Annelida > Clitellata > Enchytraeida > Enchytraeidae > Enchytraeus > Enchytraeus crypticus. The sequence continues at coordinate 67,964 of CAJHZI010000488.1, read as the reverse complement.
AACCGGACGTTAAATATTCTTACCATTGATTGAATGACTGATTGATTGAAGATTGGAGGCGTTATATGCCATAGACTTCTCAGTAGGCAATGCATAAAAAGAGTGGAAGAGATAACAATTTAAACCATTTAAAATCATTACTAATACTACCACATGAACTCAAAACATCTTACCATTAGTTCTGGCTGTCTGGTAAAGCTGGTAAAGCAAGATTAACGTCAGTTTCCTCACTCGAAAGCGATTTCAGTGACGGGCGAGCCCAGTATTTGAACCCCGCATATACTGATCCGCGGTCGAGTGTCTTACCGACTTCGCCACTGGCCCCAGCCAGTCTGGTGATTTGGCTGTCGGACGTTAAATTACTATTGATTTTTTTTGATAGATTGATAGATTGATTGATTGATTGTTATTTTTTTATTTATCATCTCAAACATTTAAAACAGGTAAAGCAAATAGAAAAGCGAAATATGGAAACGTTTGTGTGAACGGAGGATACAGGCTATAGAAGCGCTCACATATTCCGATGTAATTCACTAAAAGTAGAAAATTATTATAAAAAGATTAATTAATAGGCTAAGTATAATTTTGTAGATTAATAGTATAATTGATTGTATAATTGATTGTATAATTGATTGTATAATTGACTCTGCAGTTGCTTCAGGAGCTAGAAGGTCACAGAGGTCACGTGAACGCCATGTGCTTCAACAGTGAGGGCACGGTGCTGTATACAGCTGATAGTGTGGGGAGAGTCTGCATGTGGATGGTGCACGTGACCGATAAACCCTCCTCTAAAGGTATAAATCATCCTCGTCATCATCATCATCGTCATTATGAACATCATTATCATCATCATTATCATCATCGTTATCATTATCATCATCGCCATCGTTATCATGGCTGGACCCAGCAGCGAAGTCGGTAAGATACTCGACCGCGGATCAGTATGTGCGGGGTTCAAATCCTGGGCTCTCCCGTCACTGATATTGCTTTCGAGTGAGGAAACTGACATTAACCTTACCCTTTATCTTTACTTTATCATCATCATTATCATAATCGTCATCATCATCATCATTACTATCGTCATCATCGTCTTCAACATTATCGTCATCGCCACCGTCATCTCAACACCATCACCACTATCATCGTCATCATCATCCACTTCCCACACCAGTTCTCTCGGAACCCTATCATAGACCTTTTCTAGATCCACAAATACCATCTGCAGCTTCTTCTTCTTTCTCCTATCCTTCTCCATCAATTGCCTCAACATAAAGATTGTCTCTGTTGTCGACCTTCCAGGCATAAACCCAAACTGGTTGTCCTTATTGTTTGTTGAAACTCTCAACCTACTCTCCATAACTCTCGCTCATAACTTCATTGTATGGCTCAACAGCTTAATACCTCTATAATTCTTACATTCTTGGATGCCCCATTTACCCCTAAATACCGGCACTAAACAACTCAACCTCCACTCTTCTGGCATCCTGTCCCCCCATAACATCTTGTCAAACAATCTCCTCAACCACTCCACCGCTCCCAAACCTACTATCTTCCACCATTCCACCAGGATTCCATCAAAGCTTTATCCTTGTGCGCTATACTTTATACTTTATATGATTATACTTTAACGTGTAACTTATAATAAATTACCAATTTATCCCTTGTCTTTATTGGTTATATTATTGCTTGGCATTGCTCGAGAGAAGAGTACGAGGGAGCTAGATAGAGCAAGAGAGATATAGAGAGAAAGAGAGAGTAAGAGTAAGACAGAGGGAGAGAAAGAGAGAGAGCTAGTGATAGAAAGAGAGAGAGAGAGAGAGATGGAGACAAGAGAGTTAGATAGATATAGAGAGAGAAAGAGAGAGAGAGAGAAGAGTTAGAGATAGAGAGAGAGCGATAGAGAGAGATGGAGAGAGAGAGAGAGATAAAGAGATGGAGAGAATGAGATAGATAGAGAGAAAAATCAATCTACGTGTTAACATCATTAGCATGATTGCTTTTTGCTACATTTACAATTGATGCTTGATTGATTGAATAATTTATTCAGTGAGTTTTTGATTGATTGATTAGGATTACTGCAGGACTGGAGTTTAGGAAAGGAAATTGTTCATGCTGACATTGAGGTTTCAATATCTAGCTTATATATGCTTCTGTTAATACCACTTTTTACTTTCCTAACGAAATATTTAAGTATTTCTTCATATATACATGTACATGTACACGTGTTTCTTTTTTTCTCTTCAGTTATTTGCCATATCTGTGAAGAGTTTGACCATTTCAATAACCAAAGTATAGGGAACAAGCGTTAACTGTATCACACTCTACCTATAACCCTAACCTAAATCTACCCCAGTCCATATTGGCTAGTCCTTACCCGAGAAAATGCATGTAGTTATATAATAATAAAAGCAATTAGAGCACTACTGGCATCCGTGACATTATCGAACACTTTTGAGACAAATCCTGATATAACTGTATATATATATATATATATATATATATATATATATATATATATATATATATATATATATATATATATATATATATGTATATACACGTTTACTAAAAGCGGTCGTTAAGGTAGAATGGAAGGAAAGAGAAGCAGAGGCAGACCGAGATTATTAGGAATACTTGGTGATTTAAAAGATCCACTCGTATGTGGACATAAAGAGGAAAACGGAAAACAGAGAAGAGTGGATCCATGGTATATAACATGGTATGTCTGCTGTAGGCCGTGCACTAAGATAGGTAAGATATTAGCATCGAAGGACCACGTAGGCCTATTGTGTTACACAATTATTAAAAATTTGAATTTGTAGTTAGTGCGTGACCCTAATAGTTATATTTACTGTATATTTCCACTACTTGAATATTTAATAGTTAATAATAATAATAATAATAATAATAATAATAATTATTATAACAATTACAGTGCTACAGTCATCAATGACAACATCGAGCACTATTGAGACAAAATCAAGCCGGCGAGTAAAAGAAGGTCCAAAAATGGTGCAAATTCAAAAATCAAGATAATCAGTGTAAAGTAAAGGGAATTAAAGAAAAGGAGGTTTAGTTACATCCCTAGTATGCAAGAAGACTATAAGATTGTCGGAAGCATCAGGAATTTATAGAAAATGTGACTCTCCCGTAACTGATATTGCTTTCGAGAGATGAAATTAACGTTAATATCCGCTTTAGTTTCGATGAGACAAATTGAGATCTCAATTTATTATTCAATGGCCGGGATTTCTTGAGTTGGGATATACCATTCTTTCTTGGGGTTATGCTAACAAGGACCTTAAGGAAGGAAGATATCAGGAAACTAGAGGCTTTGGAAATGTGGATATGGAGAAGAATGGAAAGGATTAGCTGGACATAAAAGGTTAAAAAGAGGTAGTTCTGGAGAGAGTTGGTACACTTGCACAGTTTGATAAATGTATTGAGAAATAGGAAGAAGAGATGGATAGGACACATTATAAGGGGAGAATGTCTACTAAAAGAGGTCATAGAAGGTACAATGGAAGGAAAAAGAGGCTGAGGTCGTCGAGATTATTAATGTTATCTGATTTAAAGATTCTCTCGTATGAGGACATGAAGAGGACAGCGGAAGACAGAGAAGCGTGAGGCGTTACATACCATGGACCTGCCAATAGGCAGTGTATTAAGAGAAGAAGGATTGGGATTTAATTTTAGGAACTTTATCAAAATCATGACCCAAATAGATTTATTTATTTATTTCAAACCACTACACTTAGCAAAACAATATAACAATAGACAATAAACTGAGACTATTAATAATGATTTGTAGCTTCCGAACAAACTATTAGATAAGGATTAAATCCTTAACAAATACATGGGTTTAGCATCATTTTTAAATTATGCTAACCATACTGCTGCACCCTAATGACGATTTGAAACATTCTAATCCCAGCCTTATTTTTTTCATCAATGTTTGTTTCACTACTAGCTGGAGCCAGTGGCGATGTCGGTAAGACATTCGACATGTGATCAGCAGTATTTGAATTATTTCAAATCCTTGGCCCTACCGCCATTGACATCGCTTTCGAGTTCGGAAACCGACGTTATCATTAGCTTTATCAACTTTATTACTATAGTACTATTTTGTATTTTGAAGTATTTTTAAATACATATAGGCCTACTTGGAGTTGAATTTAAAAAAACTGGAGTGGTTTACAATTGCTTCTCTCAATTTTTACTTAGTTGCCTCTTAACACACGCACAGTTTACTGTTTGTCTTTTTTTCATTGACCTAGATACAACACCAGTGACTCATCCTAATTATTAAGTTACTTTAACATGTTTAATTGTAAAACTGGTAATATTTTAATGTCATCAAAATTGCTAAAATAGCTAACAACAACCAAAATACAATTAGAGTGCTACTGTTGTCCATGACAAGAATGGGCTTATTATTTAATATCATATTAAACAAAATCAAAGTGCAACTACAATGATCACAGCGCGGATAATGGCATACATAACTAAAGGCATGCTCAGTCAATATGAAAACTGACGAAATTATAACAACATAGTTAAAAATGCAATCACCTAGATTAAAATATACAGTTAGTATATTATACTGTTCTATACTGTAAAGTTACAGTTCATACAAGTTAAAGTTACGGTTCAGTTTAATATACGGTTCGAATATACTGTATATATAGATACATACATGCAGTTATAACGGATAGGAGAGTCACAATCTAAATCAGTTATAATTGCTACAGATCGGTTAGTAGTAGTATACAATTAAAATTAAATCATTACCAAAAAGAGTTGAAGAGGGTATGACGGTTAATAGTAGAATCATACACATGGCATATATATAGTCAATTTCATAAAAATGGGTGTCCATAGTATTCATAAAATCTTTACCAAAAACAGCTAAAATCGTTACAACACGATTAGCAGCATATAGAAATAAAGAGGTACAGTCGATGTAACAAACAGCAAAATATCTAAAGACACGGTTAATTGTGTACACAACGAAATCCAAAAATGTGTCTAGCGAATACATAAAACGTTAAGATGATTAAAATGAGATTTACGTTATACCCATGCACAATTAAAATGTCGAAAGCAGTCAACGGCTTAGAGAGCGAGCGAATAGAAAAATACAGAATACATCATAACTAGTAGCATAGCATGCAGAGACAATTAATAGCATAGGTAGATAGCATGCTAATAGTATCCAAATTCATCCAAGATGTCATCCTCGTTATAGTATTCATCTGAATGGGATGACAAACTATCATAGTCGTTATCATCATAGAAATAATCATCATCGTCGTCAATGTCATCTGCATCATCATTAGCATTATCATCGTCATCATCTTCTTCTTCTTCTTCTTCTTGGTTTGTTGAGAATATTCCACTGGGATTACACTTGATGCCGTAATAAATATCATCTGGCTCTAAAATGGTTATTCTAAAGCCTTCCGGTAACTGTTGCTGTCCATGTTCCTGCATTTCTTTACTGATCTCTGATCCTCCCAATCCAATTTCGCAATTTCTTCCGGTCTTATCGTCCTTGATTGCATCACGCAGCAGCTCTACTGATTCCATACTGACCTTCGGGCATCCATAAAGGTCCAATTTCCTTAAAGTTGGACACAACTTTATTAAGTTCACCAGGCCTTGGTTCCCGATGTAAGAATGACGAGCTGTGAAGTTCTTCAAGTTGCCTTGAGCTAATGTAGCGAGGCAGTCGTCTGTGATGTTAATGCAGCAGCTGATGTCCATCTCCGTTAGGCGTTTGCAGTTAGCAGTTACAGCTTTCAGCCCAGCATCGGTGACTCGTCGACTTTGCAAGATGCAGATAGGCGTGACTGAGATTGACTCAAGTCCTCGACAACCTCGAGCAACTGATACCAGAGCATCGTCGTGCACTATGCTGCTGAACTTCATCGTGAGTTTCTTCAGATTGGAGCACTTTCCGATCAAAGTAGCAGCACTTCGTAGCTCCTTTCCTCCTTTAAATCTTCCACCAAGTTCCAAAACCTCTATTGATTTGCTGAACTTCGCTTCTGCAATGGAAGCCACTGCCTTACCCGTCAGCTTTACGCAGTCAAATATAACCAGCTCTTTCAGACTGGAGCAACAAGACGCCATGCTAGCAATTGCAACGTCTTTCAGACGGAAGCAACTGATTAACTTTATATTCGTTATTTCTTGACCGAATGAGTCCATAAATGAACCAGTTATTTTGTGGTTGAAGGCGATTTCAAGATGCGTCAGCTTGGGGCAACCCATGAGAATTGTTCTGAATCCTTCATCTGAAGGGTAGTATCCATGGACGGAGAAAAATTGCAAGTTCTTCAGCGTCGAAACACCGTAGAACCCACGTTCTCTCACAAATGGAGCGTCCAGCTCAATTCTTCTCAGATCTGGGCACCGCGCTGTTATTAGATGCATGGTTTTGTTTCTGATGTTGTCTGCTAGCGGTCTCTTCACAAGTCGCACAGACTTCAGGTTCTCGCATTCCTTGTCCATGATCTCAAGAATGTCACCGTCAGTCGTGTCAACGTATTCATCGGTCCAGAGCTCATCGAGGTCCAGCGACTGTTTCATTCTCCACTGGCGTTTGGCGAGGTCGTTCCAGGCTCTACAGACCCTCTCTGATCTACCGAGATCTGGAGCAGGCAGGTGGTCAAAGATCTTGTGCATTATATCAGAGCTCAGTCTGAATATCGGGGCGTCCTGAATGACCCTCGGCTCTCTTGTGCAGCTTGAAGAATTCATTGCAGTGCTTGATACGCTGCCTGATGATGCCATTGTAGTTTATACTGATCAAACATAAATTAAAGCACATAATCAATACTAATTTAACGTCCGGTTCCTCGCCATAAGGCAATGTCAGGGACATATTATGTCTGGACCGTTGCAGACTAGATCAGAAGTAAATGTATGTGACGTCCCTGACTGGGCTGTAATGCTAATAATAGGAAATAACAGAAATTAAATGGTGGAATACAGTATTATTGGCACAAATGAAGCAGATCTGGGGTCTGGCTGATTAATTTTAAATTTAAAAAAGCTGGTAATGCTAAGGTTAAAGTCAGTTTCCTCACTCGAAAGCGATGTCGGTGACGGGCGAGCCCAGGATTTGAACCCGCACCTACTGATCCGCGGTCGAGTGTCTTACCGACCGCGGATATAGAAAGAAATTCAACAGGACTTACTTCGTAGCACTTAGCTAGTAGAGAGCGTGAATTGCTGCAGTAAGTAGAGTAGTAAAACTGTGAATATGCGGTAGAATGATTGTCTTCAGTCTTCTCAATCAGCTCAAATTCGTAAATGAAGCTGAACAGGACGTTCTGCATTATTTATAGGGCTCGAAACGGCAACCCCACTCCCTTCCTTACCTGAATCCTTATTTTTACTGGTGGTAACTAATCATCGGGAATTCTTTTGCCCAATCAGCTTGCACTTCCATGAATTCTCCAACCAATCAGCCATCAGCGCGCTGGGACAGATCATAAGTTAAACTGAGGAAGAAATCAGACTGAGTCTGTAAGGTAATTGCTGCAGCCCAGCTTGTGACACGAGCTAATCCAACGTTTCACCATGTTACGGAATCCGCTTGGTTACCGCTAATTACAATGATTTATTGTATTGACTCACTAGCCCTGAGTTCAAGGATTCCATGTTAGGGCCACCATGGCTGCCACTAATTACAGAGATTTATTGTAATTAATCTCAACTCACTAGCCCAGAGATCACGGATTCCAGTAATTAATCACAATTAACCACGTTTTTCCCAAATTGCTTAAACCTTAATTAATTATCATCTTACCAAGTTTTGTATATTTTTGTCTTTACCCTATTTTAATTTCACTACATGTATTTTATTTTTAATTAAAAGTACCTACTTGTACTATATTATTTGAACTATATTATAACTATAATTATAAACTATAAACATAAATTTAATTTGTCCTGGTAATAAATATAAATATAAATAAATAATTATACAAAATTATATATTAATATAATATATATATATATATATATTTATATATTTATATTATAATAATAATATAATAAAATATGTATATATATATATATATATATATATATATATATATATATATATAATAAATATATTTATACATTATATTTATACATTTATGTATACTTTTATACATTTATATATTACGTTTATAATGGATTATTGTATCGACATTGAATCGACTCACTAGCGTCGATGATGTTCCATTAATTAACCGATTCCCGCCAGTAGTATTAATTAAATATTCTTAATTATTTTTATATGAGTGCCATGGACCTGCCAGTGAGCAGTGCACTAATATATATATATATATAATATATATATAATATATTATATATATATATATATATAGATATATATATATATATATATATATATATATATATATATATATATATAAGGCCCCGTGTTGTGCTCGGGTGTGGTTGAACCACTGCAGAATAGGGCAACCGCAAAAAATCTGCCGCCTGTACATAAGAGGCGACTAAAGGCAGGAGCTGAGGATGACAAGAGGGGACCCACCTCACCATGATATAGTTTCCCCCAGGATTAAATGGTAGTTAATCCACCTAACTGAGGAAGGTAACGGGAAACCACCTCAGAAGCCATATTTTTCCCAAGCTATAGGCTACATAAGGTATGGATAAGGCATAGACTTTGTGAAGGGATTAACTTGTAGATCTAAGGAGTGCTCTTATGAAGCGAGAAAACAGACTTTGAGTATGAATATGTACCTTGAACCTGCCACTTGCAGTGCACTGAAGAGATATATTATATCACAAAACGTATCCTAATGAAGATTTGAAACATTAGAATGTTAACCGTATTTTGTAAAATCTGTTTTGTCACTACTATGATACTATTTTGCATTTCGAAAACTTTGGAAAATGCATATCAAAGCAATAATTATTAAAATGATTGGAGTGGTTTACATTTGCCTCTGTCAGTTTTTACTTAGTCGCCTCTTACGACACGTGCAGTTTATTGTCCCGGATATGGCTCCGATGGAGTATGATAATTATTAAACATGTAATATTTAGCCCCATCCATCGTCCATTGATAAGCTGGACATTCACGGGCTGGAGGCAGTGACGAAATGGGTGTGATACTCGACCGCGGATCAGTATGTGCGGGGTTCAAATCCTGGGTTCACGCGTCACTGAAATCACTTTCGAGTGAGGAAACTGACGTTAACCGTAGCATTTTTAGCTTTACCATGATAATAACAGTTTTAATACCACATGTTCAACCATTGGTCCTGACGTAAAACAGCCAATTATGCATTTAATTAGTCCTTGAGGTTGTCAAGGTTTTACAATATAGATTTACACAGTACTAAGATCATAATTCTAATTCAATTATTCCTGGTAGTCATCATCATCATCATCATCTTCCCTCAAATCTCAGTTTAACTGGGGTCGGGATACGAATAGACTTTCTCCAATCCTAAAGACTTTTGAAGTTTTTCCATTCGTGTAAATTTTCAAACAATTTCTGGAGTCTAGGCGCTCACCAACCGAATGCCCTTTCTGACGTTGGTTTGGATCTTAGTGCTTTAGTCGCCTTCTACGACACGTGTATATTTACACGGTTGGTCTATGCTTCAAGCAACCCGGACACAACATGGGGAAAATTATTCCTGGTCGTAATTTAAAAAAAAATTCTTCATAGAGCTCATGTGGAGATTCTCTCGCAATTAGTTTATGCAAAGTGCAATAGCCGCTTAAATAGTTGAACATATTATAATATTTTATCATTTCCCGTGTTGGGTCCGAGACACTGAGGAATTTACCAACCGTTAACAGCACGTGTTGTAAGAGGTGACTTTGTCAAGCTGAAAGAGGAAACCGTAAACCACTTCAGCAACCTTATTTTTTCTCAAGCTATATAAATAATATATAAATTTACATGTGCATTATATCGTCTCTGTGTAAATATGCTTGACTGTGCACTTGTGTATGTATACATGTATATATGTGTTTCTGTATGTAGGGTTGTGTCATTAACACTACATACCGACTTCCTAACGTCTCTGTGTAATTACGTTTGAGTATGCGCTTGTGTATGTGTATTTACAAGCCTTTTACGACACGTGCAGTTAACGGTTGGTATATATGTGTGTTTGTGTATGTAGGGTTGTGTTATCAACACTATATACCTTCATCCAAACGGCCGACGATTGGTTGTTCATACTCGAAACAACAGAATACAGATGCTGGATCTCACCGTGTAAGCTTCTGTTAATTTATTTCATCATCATCATCATCATTAGCGTCATCATCATTAGCATCATCATTAGCATCATCATCATCATCATCATCTTCCCCTCGACTCTCGGTATAACCCGGGTCGCGGAACGAATAGACTGTCTCAAATCCTCTCTGTACTACATCATATCATCCATCGGTCAATCCCCTATTTGAGACTTTTCCATTCGTTTAGAGTTAATTTATATGATTATCTTAATGGCGTAGGGGTAACGTCATGGACTTTTAAATGACAGATTCTGAGGTTAATGGAACCCTCGTGGGTTCGAATCCCAGCCGCGCTGATCTGAGTGTAAAATCTCGGACATTCACAGGACTGGTTATAATAATAATTACATTTTAACATAACGTAATTAACATAACGAAATAATTAGCAGGATATTAACATAACGTAATTCCATTCCTTTTTCTGACTTTAACTCTCTTTAGTTATGTATTTGCTCAAAATGGATTGAATTCACTTTCATTTTTGTAATCTTAGAAGTCTACGAAGCTATTTTTAACTATTTTATATTCTGCTTTTCATAATTTTGATGTTACCTTCTTTAAAAGGGGAGTAATTAGTAATTATGGTTGCCTTATGTTCTACAGTATTTTGTAGTATAGTAAATAATTAGTTAATTGAAGTATTTCTTCTTCTTTGTAATTGCCATTGACTGTGTTAGCTCATAGAGCTTTGGCTCTTTTGTTGTAACCCTCTACGACGTCCCTAACATCATTCTTGTATGAGGAAACGGACGTTAAGCTTGTATTATTAATATTATTTATTCTGGATCATCTGTTTATTTGCTCGTTGAGTACACTTGTATTTGCTATTACTTTGAAAAGATAAACACATTTTAAGCGTTTGAAGGTAAAAAACAAATAATACAATATTATTAATATCGCAATAGCATAATAAATGTGTGTGGTATATTTTGGCAAGCAATATGACAGTAGCAATCTAATTGTTGTTGTGTGAAAGTAAACACGCATTATAGTGAAGTTATCAACTATGTTGATCTCTATCACTTTTTAACACCATATGTTAAATCCGTAATGGCAATTTAGTCCATTATCCGTATAACCAGTCTATTGAATGTCGGGGATTTTACTATCAGATCAATGCGGCCGGGAATCGAAAACACGAGAGTTCAATTCACCTCAGGATTTGTCATTTAAAACTTCATGACGTTAGTTGACGCCTGTAACCACTAAGCTATTAGGACATTCAAACAAATATGTGCTGTTGCGCAGTATATCTTCTTCTTCAGTGCACTGCCAGGTGGCAGGTTCAAGGTACATATTCATACTCAAAGTCTGCTTTCTCGGTCCATAGGAGCACTCCTTAGATCAACAAGTTAATCCCCTCACAAAGTCTAAGCCTTATCCATACCATATGTAGCCTATAGCTTGGGAAAAATATAGCTTCTGAGGTGGTTTCCCGTTGCCTTCCTCAGTTGCGCAGTATATACGAATCTTTATTTCACCAGAACGGTCGTAAACACATAATTTCATCAGGAAGTGAAAGGAACATACAGAAACAATAAAAATATCAGCTTCATTACCATCAAAGTGCTTTTAAAAATAAAATAAATAAAGAACTTCTTAAATTTCTTAAAATTCTAATGCCACAAAATTCTAATGCCACAAAATTCTAATGCCACAAAATTCTAATGCCACAAAATTCTAATGCCACAAAATTCTAATGCCACAAAATTCTAATGCCACAAAATTCTAAGTACACCTCTTAGCAAACAAATTATATTTGCGTTGCTGCTCATATAGTTCATTTATATTCCGTATTACAAAAATGTTCGTACACAACGTTATATTTCATTGTCTGTAATTTTAAAGATCTCACCTATTTTTAGTTAAGATTTTTTAACATTTAGACTAGTAATACAACTCATACTACTGCTGGAATTATTAGGAACTCTATTTTAGTTTTTTATAATACATTTCGATTGTTCTATTATCAAATGTATGTGTGTGTATATATGTATGTGTGTGTGTATATATGTATGTGTGTGTGTATATATGTATTTGTGTGTATATATGTATGTGTGATGTATCTTGATCCTGTCTGTTTATGACGAAAAAAGAAATGAATATAATATGTTTAATTAATATTTAACATAACATAACATACCAACAATTAGAGTGCTACAGTCATCAATGACAACGTCGAGCAATACGCAACCGCAACAACATCTAGAGTGCTACAGTCATCAATGACAACATCGAGTAATACGCAACCGCAACAACAATTAGAGTGCTACAGTCATCAATGACAACATCGAGCACTATGTTGTTGCAGGGAGACAATGATGAGAAGATACATCGGAGCTTTGAATCTAAGAGAACAGATTCGCAGTGTAATGACACCATGTGGGGCCTTCGTCATATCAGGCAGCGAGGATGGGCTTGTGTATGTGTGGAACACTGACTCCGGTATGTGAAACGTGTAGAATATGTGAAGTCGTTTCTCTGATCTACATTATGTGACACATATGCGGAATATGTGAAGTCTTTTCTCTGTTCTACGTGATGTGAAACATGTGCGGAATATGTGAAGTCGTTTCTTTGTTCTACTTTATGTATGGAACACTGACTCCGGTATGTGAAACATGTGAGGAATATGTGAAACATGTGTATAATATGTGAAGTTGTTTGTCTATTCTACGTTATGTGAAACATGTGTGGCATATATGAAGTCGTTTCTCTGTTCTACGTTATGTGTGGAACACTGACTCAGGTATTTGAAACGTGTTGAATATGCGAAGTTGTTTCTCTGTTCTACGTTATGTGAAACATGTGTGGAATATGTTAAGTCTATTCTCTGTTTTACGTTATGTGTGGAACACTGACTCAGGTATGTGAAACATGTGTGGAATATATGAAACATGTGTTGAATATGTGAAGTCGTTTCTCTGATCTACGTTATGTGTGGAACACTGACTATTGTATGGGAGACATGTGAGATATTCTAATTCATAAAACATATTAATGTATGTAAATGCATGTATGTAAGATATTCTGATACATATAACATATATGCACAATGTGAGATCAATAAACAGAGAGCTTATTGCGTGATTGATTAATTTATTTATTGAGAGACCGATTGATTGATAGATTGAACTACTTACTGATTGATTTGTGAACTTTTGAGTAGGTAGCTATGTATACAAAGCTTGGTTATTGAATGATTCATTGATTGATTGATTAATTGATTGATTGATTGCTATGTAACAGGAGATCAGGTAGCGATGTACAGAAGAGCTAGTTTATTGATAGATTGATTGTTTGATTGATTGATTGATTAATGTTTGATTGATTAATTAATTGATAGATTGATAGATAGATAGATTGATTGAATGATTGAATGATTGATTGATTGATTGATTGATTGATTGACTGATATGTAACAGGAGATCAGGTAGCCATGTACACAGAGCTAGCTTATTGATTGCTAGATTGATTGACTGGATGATTGATTGGTTGATATGTAACAGGAGATCAGGTGGCTATGTACACAGAACTGGGTTATACGAGCACTGTGTGTGATGTGGCCTATCATCCTCTTGATCATATCATAGCCTTCTGTTCCTATGATGACAACCAGCCAATCAAAATCTACAAATACGACCATTCAGTGGGAGGTAAGAGTGCGTGTTTAAGCCTTCATCATCATCATCACCATCATCATCATAGTCATCATCATCAGCATCATCATCATCATCGTCGTCGTCGCCATTGTCGTCATCATTATCGTCATCATCATCATAATCTACATCATCATCATCATCATCAACATCATCATCATAGTCATCATCATCAGCATCATCATCAGCATCATCATCATCATCGTCGTCGTCGTCGCCATTGTCGTCATCATCATCATCTTCATCATCATCATAATCTACATCATCATCATCGTCATCATCATCATCATCATCGTCGTCGTCATCATCATCATCATCGTCGTCATCATCATCATCATCATCATCTTCATTTCAATCTCAGTTTAACTAGGATCGAGATTCGAATACACCTTCTTTTGAAGTTTTTCCATGCGTTGAATTTGAGTGTGTAAACCTACATTTCGATTTAAAGAAGCGTTCGCGTGTGTACGCTTTTTGTGCACAAATGAGTGTACATTGGCATGTACAAGTATGAGTGTGAATTTGGGATTGCGTGTTCAATATACGTATTTTGTATGCTTTCTTGTGTATATGTGTAAATGTGTATATGTTTGTGAACACTTGATTATGCTTGTGTTTGAACGTGTGTATGTGTGAGTGATCAATTGTATGTGTGTGAATGGGCTTGTTGTGTATGTGTGTGTGTGTGTGTGTGTGTGTGTGTGTGTGACTACTACTACTATATATATGACTACTCATATACATGTGACTACTACTAATACATGTGACTACTGCATATACTTTATATATGTATATATTATATACATTTATAGAGTGTATACTGTAATGTACAGTGAGCATATATACAAGTTTATGTACATATATATAGCCATGTATTTTTATTTGTGTATTTATGGTTTTGTTTTGTATTTTCTGCCAATTAATATGCAGCTATTATTTTGTTATGGACCTATTTTTATATTTCATGTGAAAAGTTTGCAAATCTCTTACTCTCTGTCAAGTGTGAATTGATTTGTATGAATTGATTTGTATGAATTGATTTGTATGAATTGATTTGTATGAATTGGTTTGTATGAATTGATTTGTATGAATTGATTTGTATGAATTGATTTGTATGAATTGATTTGTATGAATTGGTTTGTATGAATTGATTTGTATGAATTGATTTGTATGAATTGATTTGTATGAATTGATTTGTATGAATTGATTTGTATGAATTGATTTGTATGAATTGATTTGTATGAATTGATTTGTATGAATTGATTTGTATGAATTGATTTGTATGAATTGATTTGTATGAATTGATTTGTATGAATTGATTTGTATGAATTGGTTTGTATGAATTGATTTGTATGAATTGATTTGTATGAATTGGTTTGTATGAATTGATTTGTATGAATTGATTTGTATGAATTGATTTGTATGAATTGATTTGTATGAATTGATTTGTATGAATTGATTTGTATGAATTGATTTGTATGAATTGATTTGTATGAATTGGTTTGTATGAATTGATTTGTATGAATTGATTTGTATGAATTGGTTTGTATGAATTGATTTGTATGAATTGATTTGTATGAATTGCTTTGTATGAATTGATTTGTATGAATTGATTTGTATGAATTGATTTGTATGAATTGGTTTGTATGAATTGATTTGTATGAATTGATTTGTATGAATTGATTTGTATGAATTGATTTGTATGAATTGATTTGTATGAATTGATTTGTATGAATTGGTTTGTATGAATTGATTTGTATGAATTGATTTGTATGAATTGATTTGTATGAATTGATTTGTATGAATTGATTTGTATGAATTGGTTTGTATGAATTGATTTGTATGAATTGATTTGTATGAATTGATTTGTATGAATTGATTTGTATGAATTGATTTGTATGAATTGATTTGTATGAATTGATTTGTATGAATTGATTTGTATGAATTGGTTTGTATGAATTGATTTGTATGAATTGATTTGTATGAATTGATTTGTATGAATTGATTTGTATGAATTGATTTGTATGAATTGATTTGTATGAATTGATTTGTATGAATTGATTTGTATGAATTGATTTGTATGAATTGATTTGTATGAATTGATTTGTATGAATTGATTTGTATGAATTGATTTGTATGAATTGATTTATAATAATTATTATAATTATCTTGAATGTCTCAATAGCGTAGGGGTAACGTCATGAAGTTTTAAATGACAGATCCTGAGGTGAATTGAACCCTCGTGGGTTCGAATCCCGGCCGCGCTGATCTGAGAGTAAAATCTGGGACATTCACTGGACTGGTTATACGGAAAATGGTCTAAATTGCCTAACGGTTTAAACATGCGGTATTAAAAGTGATAGATACCAACATAGTTGATTATTTCGCTGTATTGCTTGTTAACTTTAATCGATTTGTATGAAAAGGTTTGTGTGAACTGATCTGTAGTGATGTCTAGTATACGGACGTCCCTGACATCATGGCAGAGTGAAGAAACAGACATTAAAACTTTACGATTTCTTAATATCATGCAGGTGGACAGAAGGACATGGTGGAAACTCTCTCTAGAACCGCTGGAGGCGTCACTATACCACCAGTCACTGACGTAAAGTATGTTACCAGAGTTTACAGTATATTTTATTTAAATAATTATTTATTTATTTAATAGTTTGTTGTGAACAGCAGAATAATGACACAACTTAGACAACAAAGGAAAAGCAGTGCTAGGTCAGGGTATACCAAAATCAGGGTATACCAAAGTCAGGGTATACCTAAGTTAGGGTATACTATTGTCAGGGTAGATCTATACCTAAGGCAGGGCATACCATAGTCAGGGTATACCATTGTCAGGGTAGATCTATACCTAAGTCAGGGTATACCATAGTCAGGGTATACCATTGTCAGGGTAGATCTATACCTAAGTCAGGGTATACCATACTGTTCTCCGACATTCCTTGACATTAATTCGTTATCTGCCAATTCTTTTCCCGTTTGTTAGATTGATTTATTGCTTGATTAATCGATCGATTGGTAGATAGGTTGTTTGCTTGATTGAGTGATTGATTTATTGCTTGATTAATCGATCTATTGGTTGATAGGTTGTTTGCTTGATTGAGTGATTGATTTATTGCTTGATTAATCGATCGATTGGTTGGTAGGTTGTTTGCTTGATTGATTTATTGATTTATTCATCATCATAATCTTCCCTTGAATCCCAGTTTAACTAGGGTCAGTAACTAGGATGGGGATTAGAATTTTTTAGCTATTTCTGGAGCCTAGACGCTCACCAACCGAATGCCCTTTCTGACGTTGGTTTGGATCTTACTGTTTTGTGGCCTTGTACGACACTAGCAGCACACGGTTGGTCTATTCTTCAGCAACCCGGACTATACGGGTATTACGGATTGATTTATTGATTAATTAAGTAATTAATTAATTAATTAATATATTTATTTATTTAGTTCATTTATTTAGTTTATTTAATTAGTTTATCTAGTTTATTTATTTAGTTTATTTATTTAGTTTATTTATTTATTTAGTTTATTTATTTAGTTTATTTATTTATTTAGTTTATTTATTTAGTTAGTTTATTTATTTATTTTATTTATTTATTTAGTGTATTTAGTTTATTTATTTAGTTTATTTATTTACTTTATTTAATTAGTTTATTTATTTGTTTAGTTATTTACTTATTTAGTTTATTTATTTAGTTTATTTATTTAGTTATTTATTTATTTATTTAGTTTATTTATGTAGTTTATTTAGCTTATTTATTTAGTTTATTTATTTATGTAGTTTATGTAATTTATTTAGTTTATTTATTTATATATTTAGTTCATTTATTTAATGCAGGCAGACTGTCACGGGTACATCTCCGGACATTCTCTTCTCGCAGACTGGTAGACTGGATAGAGCCAGGAGAACATTGCAGAGTGTTACACTAGAGGTATGCCTAACAATCTGTCTACATCTCTCTCTCTGTCTCTTTCTGTCTCCCTCTGTATGTTTCTATGTATTATTTATTTATTTTTTGGTTCGTATAGTTACACACATGACATACCGCATGTGCTACATGGTTTCCTTTCTTGGTTTCTGTTTTTGTAGTTTTCATTATTTCCTACATTCCTCTCCATGGTTATTAGTAATATTTGCATTTTGTTGGCGCATCAATTGCAGCCGGCGCGGATTTAAGAATAACCTTCCAGCACCCTCTGGATTTTTTCTTTCAAAGCTGTCAACACTCGGTCTTCCGAGGTGGTCGCCCACAAATTACTAATGGCACGATAGAGCTTAACTTCGTTCAACTGACGCGCAGCTTAATCGAGTGCGCTAAATCCCGCTCCCTGTTGATATGCCTGTCTCTCTCTGTTTATATTTATCTTACTGTCTGCATAGTGTTTTTATTTATCTCTTTCTTTGCATATATTTATGTATTTCTATTATCTTTCTGCATACCTTTCAGTATTTCTATTTATCTTTCTGCATACCTTTCAGCATTCCTATATATCTTTCTGCATACCTTTCAGTATTTCTATGTATTTTTCTGAAATCCTTTCAGTATTTCTATTGTTCTCTTTCCTTGCATGCCTCGCTGTGTTTCTATTTATCTTGCTGTCGGTATGCTTCTCGTATTTGTTGTTTGATTGATTGATCGAATGATCTTTTGACTAATCAAATTATTAACAGATCGATAGGGGGATTGTTTCATCAAATGATGAAACTACTGATGGAGCAATTGAACTGAAATTGACAAACTATTGAATCAGATTGACTGATCGATTTATTTATTTAATGATTGAATTATTGATTGATTGATTGATTGATTGATTGATTGATATGTAAGGGGAAATCGGGTTTTAAACTTATGTTATTATTTCTAAATTATAATTGCAGATTATTAGATTATGACACAATGTCAGCACTTACAATCACTCAATCACTCACTCAATCAATCAATCAACGAATCAATCAATGAGCCAGTCAGTTGGATAGTTAGATCAGTCCGTTAGCCAGTCAGATTGATTACAGTATGAAACCACATCAGACTATTGCTCTCTATCAGTACTTATATTATGGCACTATATCAGTACTAAGATTATGACTTTATATATGACCTAGAATAAAACGTCAGAAAGGGCATTCGGTTGGTGAGCGCCTAGGCTCCAGAAATTGCCACAAAACTTAAACGAATGGATCAACTTCAAAAGTCTTAGGACTGAAGAAAGTCTATTCTTATCCCGACCCTGGTTGAACTGGGATGTAAGTGAAGATGATGATGATGATGATGATGATGATGATTAACACCTAGAATATAAATGTATAATTTTTATAATTGTGCACAGAATGACAACAGAGCGTTAATGGCGGCATACGTTGCAGAGGGCAGAAATTCGATGACCCCTGGGTTAACAATGAGGTCAGGTTATTTACCGGGTCAGGTCATCAATGAACTCACTTCCCCCACATTCGTTCCTAGTTAGTAATGTATTTATATTCCCTTGAATTGATTGATTTGTTGGTTGATTGATTAATTGATTAACCGACTGACTGGCTGACTGATTGGCTGATTGATTGATTGATAAATACATATATATTGATTGGTTGATTGATCGATCGATTGACTGATTGATCGATCTTTTAGTCGATTGATTGATTGAGTGATATGTTAGAGGAGGTAAGGTTTTAAAAAACAAAATTGTTGTAACTCAAACGTACATGTATATGCTTGTGACACTTGACTAATGCACGTATCTTGCACGTATCTTGCACGTATCTTGCCTGTATCTCGCCTATATCTTGCCTGTATCTTGCCTGTATCTTGCCTGTATCTTGCCTGTATCTCGCCTATATCTTGCCTGTATCTTGCCTGTATCTTGCCTGTATCTCGCCTATATCTTGCCTGTATCTTGCCTGTATCTTGCCTGTATCTCGCCTATATCTTGCCTGTATCTTGCCTGTATCTTGCCTGTATCTTGCCTGTATCTCGCCTATATCTTGCCTGTATCTTGCCTGTATCTTGCCTGTATCTCGCCTATATCTTGCCTGTATCTCGCCTATATCTTGCCTGTATCTCGCCTATATCTTGCCTGTATCTTGCCTGTATCTTGCCTGTATCTCGCCTATATCTTGCCTGTATCTCGCCTATATCTTGCCTGTATCTCGCCTATATCTTGCCTGTATCTTGCCTGTATCTTGCCTGTATCTCGCCTATATCTTGCCTGTATCTCGCCTATATCTTGCCTGTATCTCGCCTATATCTTGCCTGTATCTTGCCTGTATCTTGCCTATTGTCGCTAATGTGTTCGATATATACAATGTAACCTACATGTATATACCTGTAACCTTTCTCTTGTATAATCTGTCAATGCATTATTACCAGGATGCCTAGTTAAAAGCTAATGTTTTAAATGAATATCTAATTATCATTATTTAATTAATAGTAATTATTAACAACTTAAACTTATATAGCAGTTCATGGCCGAACTCGGTCTTCGAGACTACTTTACAGAAAGAGTTCAATAATAATAATAAGCTAAATAACAATTACATTTAAATTAATATCTAAACTAGTAAAACATGTCTATATATGCGTGGAACTTTATACCATCCAGCAACACTCATGTGACATCATACGGTAATACCCATGTTGTGTCTGGGTTGCTGAAGAATAGACCAACCGTGTATCGCACAGATTGTAAAAGACGACAAAGCACTCATTTGACAGCATATTGATAATTTATCTCATCTCTAAGACTAACCTAAAATGCTATAATAAACACACTAAAACAAAAAAAAATAAAACGAAAGACTATCTAACCGTTTTGTAGCATTTGGCTTGTTAATGACGGCTTCTGATGTGATTTTCCCTTGCTTTCTTATTTATTGTTTTGTCGCCTTTTGCGGCACGCTATCCTTGTATAGGTTATGGTTCATCTGTTATTTTAGTGGTCTGATATAATAAGATATTCGACCGCGGATCTCTGTGTGCAAGGTTCAAATCCTGGGCTCTCCAGTCACTGACATCGCTTTCGAGTGAAGAAAGTGACGTTAACATTAGCTTTTAGCTTTAGCTTTTTATGTTTGTATATGCTTGTATGTGTGTGTATGTATGCTTGTGTATGTGTGTTTGTATGTGTATGTATGTATGTGTATCGAATGTCTCAAGAGCGCAATGGTTAGAGGTGTAGATAACGTCATGAAGTTTCAATTGACAGACCCTGGGGTGAATTGAACACTCGTGGGTTCGATTCCCAGCCGCGCTTAGCTGAGAGTAAAATCTCGGACATTCACTGGACTGGCCACACGGAAATGGATAAAATTGCCTAACGGATTTAACGGATATAACATGTGGTATTAAAAGTGATAGATATCAACGTAGTGGATCATTTCATTATAATGCGTGTTGACTTTTTTATTTTTATGCATGTGTATGTGTGTTTGTATGTGTGTAGGTTTGCGTGCGCATGTGTGTGTATGTTTGCTTGTGCGTACGTATGTGTATGTGTATTTATGTGAGCATATGTGTGTATGTATGTGTGTGTATATACAGTTACTAGTAAACCAGGAACAGGAAGTCTAAGATCTGCTCGTTCTCCTAACTTCACTCTGTCTACAGTGAGCTATTATCTCCTCTCTCTGTCTCTCTCTCTCTCTCTCTCTTTCTCTCTCTCTCTCTCTCTCTCTCTCTCTTTCTCTTTCTCGTCATTTCTATGTCTCACTCAATCCATCTCCTGTGTCAGTCTCTTTTCATGTTGGATAACATGAATCATGTCAGTTAATTGGCTTTAGATTAGATTTCTGTAGCAGCTGAATATGAAAATCCTCGTGTTACTTGCTAAAGTAAAATAGTGTCACTTCTGCCTTTTACTAAGAGTTCTTTGCGTGTTGTATGCTTCTCATTACTATTGAAATATTTCTACACACTACACATCTACTCTTCAGATAACATATCATAGTGTCTCTCTCTCTCACTCTCTCGTCGTTGCACTGCGAAGTGGCAGGTTTAAAGTACATATTCATACTCAATCTATCTATGTCTAATCTTATCCATACCTTGTGTAGCCTATAGCCCGGGAAAAGTATGGCTTCTGTGGTGGTTTCCCGTTGCCTTTCTCAGACATAGTGAATGCTCAATTAAAGCCAGTTATATTCCAAAGTAGCGATATGCGATGTTTATTGAGAAGGCAACTAATTAATTGAAGGGAATTTTATAATGAATTCCTAAAATTCCCATCTCTAATTAATAACTCTCTAGCTAAAAATGTTTTACGTACATGTGTATATCTGATCTACTTCTAGGTTTAACAAGTTTGTACTTATGACCTATATTTCTGCAGCTATTAGTTAAATTGTTGTTAATCAAATTTTAGACGGTTGCAACATTTTGGTGTTTTTTTAATAAAGCTATTACTAATCTTAGTCATGTTTGTTAAGTTATAGGTACCAGTTTTGGGCCTAGCCCTAAAGGATAATGAGCTATAAATAAGTTCAGGGCAATAAAATTTTGAGACAGTATCATCCAATTAATTATTAACTAATATTTAATTATTAGTTAATAATTATTTAATTAATATGCTCTCTGCCTCCTGATCTTCGCTCATGTTCTACTACTTCCACTCTCCGTTGTAGGTTAAAAACACATCTCTTCCCACCATAGACTTTTTCAGCTTGCCTGACTGTTTCTTTTATCACCGGACCGGCACAGTTTAGGATCTCTTTCTTTCTTTTCTGCGCATATTTTTTCAGATCGCTTGGATGAATCGATTTTAGTGACATGTGATGGGGACGTCCCTGACATCATCCTTGTGTGAGGAAATGGACGTTAAGCCTTTATTAGTAGTAGTAGTAGTAGTAATAGAATGATGTTATTTGTATATTTCTATATTTATTAATTTAATGTATAGATTGGAGGAAGCGCTAAGATTGCCTACCATGCTACAGGCAGAGATGGTGCACCCACTGAACTGGTAATGTGTACGCCTGTGCTGTTTTACTCTGTATTTAATATTTATTTATTGATTTATTAATTGATTCATTTTTGTTTGATTGATTGATCATTGATTGATTGACTGCTTGATTGATTGATTGAGTGATATATTGATTGATTGATTAATTGATTGATTGATGGATGGATTGATTGACTGATTGATTGATTGATTGATTGATTGACTGATTGGTTAATTGATTGAGTTATAGATTGATTGAGTGATTGGTCTACCGATCTATCGCATTGATCGATTTACTGATTGATGATTGATAATTGATTAATTACTAACAAAAATATTAAGAGAGCCACTAAGGTAAAGATAGGGGAGACTTTAGTGTCGATCACGTTAATGTATGGTTGAGAGAAATGGACGTTTACAAAGGAGATTAATACTAGAACATCAATACTAGAACATCAATACTAGAAGCATTCGAAATGTGGCTATGCAGATGAATGAAGATCAAATGGACTGACAAAACTACTAACGAAGAAGTTAATTAATAAAGAAGTTAAATAATTAAGTTAAATAATTTGATATGAATTACTAAAGAGGGTTGTAATGAATAGACAATTGCTAGACATCCTAAGGAATATAAAGAAGAACTGGATGGGTCATGTACTGAGCGAGAATGGTTTGCTGAAGGAGGTAATTGAAGAAGGGTGGAAGGAAAAAAGGTTAGAGGAAGACCCAGACTGACTGACTGACTGACTGACGGACTGACCGACCGACCGACCGACTGACTGACTGACTGACTGATTGATTGACTGTCTTACTGATTGACTGACTGACTGACTGACTAACTGAATCACTGACTCATTGACTTATTGACTCATTGACTCACTGACTGCCTGACTGACTGACTCACAGACTCACTGACTCTCTGACTGATTAACTGATTGAATAACTGATTGATTGCTCAGGTAACAGCTCTATACGACTACCAGGCGCAGAGGTCGGATGAGCTGAATCTAGTTCACGGTCAGCTCATCAAGGTCATTTTCAAGGACAACAACAACTGGTGGATGGGTGAACTGGATGATGGGCAGCAGGGCTTTTTTCCGGCTAACTACGTGACGTCATGTAAGTGTAACCATGACATTATCTAGCACTATGTGACGTCATGTAAGTGTGTCATCATCTAGCACTGTGACAACTACGTGACGTCATGTAAGTGTGTCCATGACATCATCTAGCACTGTGACAACTACGTGACGTCATGTAAGTGTGTCCATGACATCGTCTAGCACTGTGTGACGTCATGTAAGTGTGTCAATGACATGATCTAGCACTACGTGACGTCATGTAAGTGTGTCCATGACATCATCTACCACTGTGACAACTACGTGACGTCATGTAAGTGTGTCCATGACATCGTCTAGCACTGTGTGACGTCATGTAAGTGTGTCAATGACATGATCTAGCACTACGTGACGTCATGTAAGTGTGTCCATGACATCATCTAGCACCTGTGACAACTACATCACTGTGACAACTACGTTACAAGTCTTTACAACTTCCTGAACCGGTATAATTAAGTTTAGTTAAGTTAAATACTTTATTGAACTTAACTTTATAGTACTTTATTCTTTTATACTTTATTTGAATTTGAGACAGTCTTTTTTTGTCCCGACCCAGGTTAAACTGGGATTCAAGGGAGGATGATGATGATGATGAAGTTACATATTTTATTGAGGTATACAGTATTTGTGGGATTATATCATATACATGAAACTACAGCTGATATTTGGCAATCACTAGATCAGAAGCAACGGCCATCTTAACACCATGTTTTTTCTTTACTTTTATTAGCATTTATTTTCTAATATTTCAAAGTTAAGGGATAGATTTAGGGTTATTTATTTATTTATATAGTTATTTATTTAGATCACCAAAAAGGGTCATTCAACCCTGTACAGTTCACAAGCAATGCAAACAAACAAGTAAATGCAATAAGTGAACACAATTTAAATGTGAACCATGGTGAACTTAAAACGAAAATATAAACTTGAAATTAAAGAATTGAACTAAAGAAATTCAAAATAAAGAAAATTAATGATAATAGGTAGGCATAATTATACATTTAAGATCAGTATCATTAATAACTATTTAATAAGTACTGACGAATATATAGATATATAGATTAATATTGAAGCAGTTAACGGAACGAGATGATCGTAAATTAGATGGAAGGGATATCCAGTATCTAGGGCCTTGTACAGCGATATACTTTTCGCGACAGAAGGTTCTGAACGATGGTATAGTAAATTTCGAAACTTCTCGAAATTTATAAACTGAATTTACAACATTATTTAATAGCAACGAATAGTTGTGACATAAAGGCATATCATTATGAATAAGTTTATACAGAAATACGCAACAGCAATGTTTATGAATATCTCTAAACTTTAAAATTTTAAGTTCTTTAAATATATTGTTCGTATGACTACGAAACTCTGCATGTTGAATTATTCTAATTGCTCGTTTTTGGAGTACTATCATTTCGTTGAGCAAGGTTTTAGAAGCGTTCTAGATATATATGGGGGTAAAGGTTTTGGGTAGGATTTGGGTAGAATGGATTTATGGTTATAATAATGGCATTGACGTCCCTGACATCATCCTTGGAGGAGGAAACGGACGTTAAACCTTTACTATTCGGGTTAGAAGAGATGGGAATTTAGTAAACAATTTCTGGTTGCTTGTGCTCTAATGTCTAACTGATATTTTCATTTGCGGCTAAATCTGCAACATAACTGTACATGTATGTATTACCCCAAGTCCGGGTTTGTTTTGATTAAAGTTACAGACGATTACGACTTTCTAGCACGATATGTTGACATCATCTATTCAACTGTTTTCAATCGGAAGCATCGGTGATGAAGTGGTGTAGATGCTAGGCTTTTGATCACGGGTTCGGGGTTCAATTCTGCATCGAGTCGCTTTTATTTGTTAAAGTTTAACGCAATGTTCTTAGTTTCATAGCAATTTGGTTAGGGTGAGGGGTTAGGGTTAGGAATAGTTAATTTTTTTTAAATAATTAGTTAGGAATAAAACCCTGCCAGCTGGGGAAATAGCACAAACCCGATGTTGCGCTTCTAACGGCAAGTGATATTTTCTGTAGACTCTACACAGACGACAGCACAAGTGCACCAATCACCACGACATAGAGTTGAAGGCAATGTCAACACGAACTCCTCGCCTGATGCCGTCAAGAAAACTGTACGTGTTTAATTTAAACAATCTACCCTGAGGATTTTTTAAGCATAGGACTTACCTTTTCCCACAGTAGACATAGGCTAATCGATCTACCCTGACCATTTTTGATCACCGGACCGGCTTGCGTTTAGGACTTCACTTCTCCTCAGCACAATTCTTTTGCAGATTAGTTTGGATGAATTGATCTGTAGTGATGTGTGCCGTGTATAATATGTGTGGGGATATTTTTAGAGTTCTAGGGAGATTTTTTTGTGCCTATAACAAAGAATAATTCAAAGTAGCCAATATATAATACTGTTATTAGTGAAAGTGATTTCCTATCAGTTGAATGCATCATACTAAATCATTTAATTTATACCATTTTTTATATCTTTCTGCTTTTTTTCTTATAGTTTTGAGAGAGAGAGAGAGAACTATGTTTATTTAAAAAACTCAGATATGCAATAACACACACTAGGCCGTCAAAGAGGTTACAAAAACCTATCTAGTTGACCATCATGCATTCATGGAAAAATACAAACTAAAAAAACAATATGCAAACTAAAAATTCTAAAATTTTGATTTTTTACAGTAATGCTCGATGTTGTCACCTATGCTACTAGCACTCTGCTGGTACCACAGTTACTACTGTTAAAAAGCTAAAAGCTGGTAAAGCTAAGGTTAACGTCAGTTTCCTCACTCGAAAGCGATGTCAGTGACGGGTGAGCCCAGGATTTGAACCACGCACATACTGATCCGCGGTCGAGTATCTTACCGACTTCGCTACTGGCTCCAGTCAATGAGTGCTAAAGAGTCTATGTTTTGTTATGTTTTGGAGCTTGATTGGGCGTCAGAGAACTACGAGGTATGGAAAATATAATTATGGTGTAGTTCTGATATAATTCCGGTGTAATCCTGATGTAGGCCTAATTCTTATGAGACCTATGGTTCTTATGAGGCAATTGTGGTGTAATCATGAAGTAGGCCTAATTCTTATATAATTGTGCTGTAATTCTGATTTAATCCCATAGTAGACTTAATTCTTAAATAATTCTGGTATAATTCTGCTGTAATCCTGAAGTTAGCCTAATTATTATATAATTCTGGTGTAATTCTGGTGTAATCATGAAGTAGACCTAAATCTGATAGAATTCTGTTTTATTTCCAAAGTAAATTTGGTGTAATTCTGGCGTAATTCTAATTTAATTCTGTTGTAATTCTGTTGTACTACCGATATAATTCTGTTGTAATTCTAATAGATTCCTGATCATTACTCTGTGTGGTAAGTGTGACAGTTTACAATTTTATTTTGGTTGTTTGATGAAGCAGACGACGCACGCATTGGTCAGTAAGGGGGGTGAACTGACCTTCCTGTCTGCTACAGAGGACAGTGACCTTGAGGACACGCTCAGGTGCTTCATCATAATATTATTATAAATCTTATCAATCAATTAGTCTCTCTGTAGCGCATAAATCAATCAATTAGTCTCTTTGTAGTGCATAAATCAATCAATTAGTTTCTTTGTAGCGCATAAATCAATCAATTAGTCTCTTTGTAGCGCATAAATCAATCAATTAGTCTCTTTGTAGTGCATAAATCAATCAATTAGTTTCTTTGTAGCGCATAAATCAATCAATAAGTCTCGTTATAGCGCATAAATCAATCAATTAGTCTCTTTGTAGCGCATAAATCAATCAATTAGTCTCTTTGTAGTGCATAAATCAATCACTTAGTCTCTTTGTAGCGCATAAATCAATCAATTAGTCTCTTTGTAGTGACAGTGATATTAGAGGTGTACTAATATTAATATGAGTTGTCTAAAATATCGCAGTTTCCTTACTTCAGTAGTATTTTATCTTCTTGGCCTAATTATTTTCTTCTTGCTGTATGTCCATCATAATCGCTGCATTTAAAGAAAGTATATTCATCATCATCATCATCCCTTGAATCCCAGTTTAGCCAGGGTCGGGATACGAATAGAAATTAAAGAAAGAAAGTACATTAATTAATAATAATTATAATAACCTCCGACAATTTCAACAGCCGTGTCATGGCCGGTGACTGGTCATCGAGACTGCTTTATATGTTCATGGCAGGTTATTATTAATCCTTTTCAGGGTTGATCATACCTTTGCCATTGATAGCGCTAAATTGCAGCAAAATCCGATACATGATTAGCCTTCCATGCACCATACGGGCTATCCATTATTTGTTAACCTACCTGAGCTTTGAACCCAGGCCATTTTCATTCGAGTCGAGCACTCTAACCGTTACGCCATAAACCGTCATATCTTTGGTTCGAACTAGTCATATCCAAATAGCTCATCGCATCCAAATAGCTATGTGAATTAGCTTCTACTACCTGAGAATTGAATCCAGATCCCCCGATTCCATGGAGCAAGCTTTATATCTATAAACCCCCGCCCTAAAATTATTGATTTATTGATTAATTGATTGATTGATTCAGTCATTCATTCATTTACTGACTGACTGACTGACTGACTGACAGATTGATTGCCTGATTGATTGACTGACGTACCAACCGATCGACCGACTGACTAATTGACTGACTGATTGATTGACTGATTGAATAATTGATTGATTGATTGATTGATTGATTGCAGTAGAAGCTCGGCTAGACGAAGAAGGGCGAGGTCAAGAGACTCAGAGGTCAGAGGTCAGCGACCTGAGAGCAGGGCCTCGTCACAGGGCGGTAGTGATTCAGCTAGGGACAGAACTCCCAGAGACTCGACTAGGGACAGACCTCCTCTCAGCCTCAGACCTATCAGTGGAAGCACTAACAGAGGAGTACTTAGAGACTGATGCGTCAATCTATAAGAATCAATTAATCAATAAGAATCAATCTGAATAATACGAACATTAGCGAGCCAAGAAACAAATTCCTGCATCTCTAAGCGCTCCAACGTCACTGATAGGTCTGATACTTCAATGCAGCCCTGACATTGACGTCACTGACATTGACGTCACTGACATTGACGTCACTGACATTGACGTCCCTGATATTGCCTTATGGAGAGAAACCGGACGTTAAATTCATATAATCAATAAGAATTTAATGTGCGGTTCCTCGCCATAAGGCATTATCGGGGACGTCTATGTCAGGGACGTCAATGTCAGTGACGTCAATGTCAGGGATGAATTTAAGCATCATACCTATCGGTGGAGGCACTGACAAAGGAGCAGGAATTTGTTTCTCGGCTCGCTAATGTTCGTACTATTCTGCTCAACGAATCGTGATTTACTCTCGTTATGTACATGATCTACCCATGAATTATTGGTCTACTTTCTGCAGAATCCATACACTACGCGAGACGTCCCTGACATTGCCTTATGGCGAGGAACCGGACGTTAAATTCTTATTTATTGATTGATTGAGTAAAGATATCACGGGTTATTTCGCCTTCGTACTTTTCAGTCGTCTTATGTATAGCATTACGTGTATAATTTTTTTCCAGTGAGATCGCATGATGCTGAGTGTTAAATAATAAAGATTTTGTATTTTAAAAATCCATAAATTCTGATAAGTAAATTGCTCAATTAAAATTCAGCTTGCGAATTTCCCCGTTAAATTCTTATAGCAAAATTCGTTTATTAAAATTATGTTTGCACAATTTCTCCATTAAATTTGGGTTGAGAAATTTCTCCGTTAAATTTGGGTTGAGCACTTTGTTCATTAAATTTTTACAGTGAAATTTGTCCAATAAAATTATGATTTCTACATTTATTAATTCAAAACTTGCATTTACATGTAGTTAAAGAGAGATTAATTTTTGTTGTAATGTTATACTTGGTAGTCATGGAATCGCTGTGCGCTTGTGCCAATCTCTTATAAAGCTTTCTAATAATATTATATTCATAGATTTCGCCTCGTACTAACTTGTAGGCTAACTGGCTGAATCCAGCGGCGATGTCGGTAAGATACTCGACCGCGCATCTCTATGTGCGGGGTTCAAATCCTGGGCTCGCCCGTCACTGACATCGCTTTCGAGTGAGGAAACTGACGTTAACATTGGCTTTAGCTTTATTAGCTTTCTTCTCTAAAGTGTTCTGTCAAATAAGAAATTCAATGTACATTGTTCATATGCTTGTCGATCGCCCGATAAATTTATGCCTTACGGAAAGTTGTTGAATAGATGCATGGTTCAAATCCAGAGCAGGCAACTGACGTTAAACTTGGCTTGGGCATTAATGTCCTATTTATGATAAAAAAACCAAAATATTTTATATCTGAAGTTGTGTCTCATCAACAGCCTCTGATTAGCGGCGCATAAAGATTCTCACTGTTTACGTTTGATCCGAAGCTAAGCGATCTGGACATAACCATGTTGGTTTTTTACCACAAAAGCTAACAGTTGGTCACGGACAGTTGATCCCGTCTTCACTTCCATCACGTAATTCATGGTCTGATAGATGGAGATCCGGCCTGATACATTATAGTAAAGCTAATGTTAACGTCATTTTCCTCACTCGAAAGTGATGTCAGTGACGGGCGAGCACATAGGCCTATATTACCACAATCAGTGTACATGTACATGCAACAAGTACCAATATAAATGTAATCTACAAGTAACATGAAGAACCTTTAAAAATGTAAAGCTAAGCTAATGTTAACGTCAGTTTCCCCACTCGAAAGCGATGTCAGTGACGGGCGAGCCCAGGATTTGAACCATTCACACATACTGATCGGCGGTTGAATATCTTACCGAAACCGCAATAATATAGATTGATATTGCGCGCGAGTTACATGTACAGAACTCTCCTTGCTCAGCTAGGCCTAAAATGTCATGTAAATGTATATTTTTGATTATAAGGCATATTGCGATTTTTGTGATGTTTAAGGGATCAGTAGTGATTTGCAGCTCATCTCTCGCAGTCCAATTACGTGAAGGTCAAATATTTGTAAAGATTGATAGATTAACTCTATTTATTGATTGTATTATGGTATTGTTTATTACTGCACGTATTTACATTATCTCAATATCTTATAGTGTCTCTTTATTATCAATGCTTTAATAAGCTCTACTAAATTTTGCAAAAAATGTATCTATTCTCTATTTCTCCGAGATTTTCTGGTGTGAGCGGAAGGGGGGGGATAGGGTATAGCAGACTGCGAGATGCGGTAAGGGGAGCGGTAGACCTAAAGTTAGCAAATTAATTGAATTGTTTAACTTTAAAATGCAGCCTCCTAAATTAATGGCAGCGTCGTTGCTTTTATATACAAGTAATGCTCTTGACGTGCAAATTTACGCTATTCACATCAATATAATCTTCATTCGAATCCCAGTTTAGCTAGGGTCGGGTTTTACAAAAATTGTATAGCAATTGCTGGGGCCTACGCGCTCTCCAACCTGGGTTTAGACCTTTGTGATTTGTCGCCTTCTACGACACGTGCAGTCCACGATTGGTCTGTTCTTCAGCAACCCAGACACCAGACGATTAAATTATTTACACCTCTATAATTCTAATTTAAGTGAACGCGTAACAAAGGTTCTCCAGTGCAGTGACAGACGGATGTTAGTGCGGATAAAAGCAGATCCAGTTGATTTGGTGTTTATCCAAATCTACATGCCTACATCAGCCTCAGAGGATGAGGAAATTGAAGCGATGTACGAAAAAATAGAAGGAATGATTAAAGGAGAAAAAGCCACAGATCAAGTGATAGTTATGGGGGATTGGAACGCGGTGGTGGGTGAAGGGAGAGATGGAAATGAAGTTGGAGAATATGGTCTAGGAAAAAGAAATGAGAGAGGACAGAAACTGGTTGACTTTTGCAATAGAATGAGATTAGTGGTGACCAACACTTGGTTCAAACATGAGAAGAGAAGGCGTTACACATGGAAGAAACCAGGAAGCACCGGAAGCGAGGGAAGATACCAGATAGACTATATTCTGATAAAGCAACGGTACAGGAATAGTGTGAAGAATTCAAGGGCTTATCCAGGAGCCGATATTAATTCTCGGCCTGCCTCTGACTCTTTTTCCTTCCATTCTACCTTCTATGACCTCTTTTAATAGAGCTTCTCCCCTTAGAATGTGTCCTATCCAACTCTTCTTCCTATTTCTTAATACATTTATTAACTGTCTATTTGTACCCACTCTCTCTAGAACTTCCTCCTTTGTTATCATTTGAGTCCAACTAATCCTCTCCATTCTTCTCCAAATCCACATTTCCAATACCTCCAGTTTCCTAATATCTTCCTATTTATCGTCCTAATATCTTCTCAGCAGATAAAAGAGTTAATACGGCCGCTAAGTTTATATCTTCATCATCACCGTGATCCATGGTCGTTGCGATGGGGGGGATATGGGGGATTAAGCCCCCCATGGATTTCGGCAGAGACTATATCAATCAAGACTTAGTACTTAAAGTAAAATTATATCCAACATTAATTTCTGAATTAAGTTGTCTTTGTAATTCTTTATTATTTAGTGCCCTAAACATGTTTCAAAGTTAACAGTCTCAATGCGAATACGTTTGAATGGAATAAGACAGGGGGGAGGCGTGATGAATCACGACATCCTGTATCAACTGTATCGTAATTTACTTCCACAATCTGCTCCTATATACAAAGCGTTCATTCATCGTTCATTCCCACCTTTGCCTATGTCTCTATGTATTCACAAGTAATATGAGAATGTACTCCTCTCCTCTCAGCGCTCTCACAAAGGTCAACTGTGATCCTGAATACCTACATGTATATCAGCATCACCTGTTTGATAGAGGCAGATGATAAGATGCCAGTAGGGCTAGTACCTAGGACACGCTCTGAGAGTAACTGCAGCTGCTGCTTGCAGCACGGTCATGCGTTAGGTCTGCTATTCCATGAGTCATTAATAAGGTTTAAATAATGATATTCATCGTGATCTGAAAATACCCCTGGTAGTAGAGAAATAAGAAACTAAGAAGAAGAAGAAGAAATATGTTTATTATTACACAAAGTTTCACAAAATTCACAGAGTAATCACATCAATGCAAATGTGACAAATTAAATTAAATAAGCGATATCAGAATCTTAGTCATACGTGCAATACGTCCTGTAAGTGCAAAATAAAACAACAACAAAAAATTTGCATAAGAAATATGTAAAAAAAACTAGGCCATCAAAGAGGACGCAAGGCGTCCTATCCGGTTGAACACCCAGTTTTCACTCCAGTATAATTTTTCGGCAAAGGACTCTGAGAGAGCCCAAATCATTTAAAAGTAATTATACACTACCATTTTTTATAGGTTAATAAAATTTAAAATATCTATATTAAGCTATCAAAATCATCATAAAGTGTTCAAGAGTGTGGATGGAAATGGAAGATTACCAGTTATTAAGTAAATAATGTCTGTATTTATAACGGAATGTAGAGAGAGAGTTAATGTTTCTAATAGAGGTTGAAATTTCGTTCCACTTTGTGCAGGCATCATTGACATATGATTTATAAAAAGTGGCAGAAGACTTCTTATAAAGATAGCTGGATCCGTAGAGTCTTGTGGGGTAGTTAGCATGATTGAGATCAAAAATGTTTGCCAATACTGTTGATGAGGATGATGTGTTGTATAGACACTTATGAATAAGTTTCGCTGAAAAAAATTTATGTCATAAATGGATAGGCAGGATATTTTTAAAAGTGTATAAATTTTTGACATTACTAAAGCGGTGCATTCCTTGCAACGTTCTTAGTACTCTATTGCAAACAATGTGCAGTGGCTGCAAGATGTTCCAGGAGGCGTGTCCATACACTTCAATGCAGTAGCTAATGCGAGAGTGGATCATTGAAAAATATAAATTCCTACGGCAGGGCATAGGAATATTGTCTCTACGATTGAATAATAAACAGTGGCAGAAGACTTCTTATAAAGATAGCTGGATCCGTAGAGTATTGTGGGGGTAGTTAGCATGATTGAGATAAAAAATGTTTGCCATTTGACATTACCACACATCAAGACCGGCTAAGTCATCACATCAATCTGCAAGCTCTTCAACTACTGAACCAACAACGCCGCTTCCGCTGGCTGAAGAGGACTAAGCCCTTCGAACTAGTTTAATAATTTAGTCACTAGACTAGATCAGGAGCCTTCTATGAGTAATATACTTTAAAACTACTTCATAAGAAGTTGAAATTATTTACTTTTTGCAACCTAAACGTAATCATTGGATTAGGCCTATCTTTAGTTATGAATACTTTTAGACTGTCAGGACAAAATTAATGGTTGGTCTTAGCAGACCAGTTTTAATTCTTTAAATATATATTTTAAAAAAATTAATAAGGTTTATATCCACGTTCAGCCATAATTAGTGTGCAAAGGTCGAGTGAAAAGAATTACATGTCATAGCCTCATAGGGCAGGTTTCAGGATTATCTTACTGCAGTCGCTTTTTGTCTATTCGTGTAGTTAAGCAGTAAAATTTCTAACTTCTAACGCACTATTACGTATACGAGTATTTATATTGTTGATCGGTATTAATAGAAGTATAAAATAGACTAATTTTAAGCTCAATAGATAATATCCATACAGTAGGCTATATAGTTCAACAGGTTATAGTTTACATTTTTCTCATATGTAGGCTACTGCGTATAGCTTTTCTAAGTTCTAATTATATCAGAGCTGAGAGCATTGTACTGCATGTTTGCAATTAAATTCTTGCTTTGAAAATAAAGTTATATTTAATTTCTAATAAAAATGCAAAATTGTAGCGACATTAATTTATAGTGGTTATTGAAACATAGAAAATAAAAACTGAATAGGTTTCTCATGGCAATGGTCTAGCTTCTCCCCCCACAGTCTCCTGGCCTCATATTTACTCAAAAAGACTATAAAATGTTAACATCTGCGCATAGAAAAAATGAGCCTTCAAAAACAAATTCCCCATCCAGGAAAATGGTTGGTGAATTGACGCCACTGTAGCTACACAAGCTCTAGTCTTAACATTACATTATTACAATAATGGATTGAAAAGGCTCTTGATCAAGAGTAGGCCTACCACGAACTAGTCATATTTTATAATCCACTGAGATCTGCTAGACTGCGTTTTTCAATTCAGTATGCTAACAATTGCTACAATTTGCAGACATTATTTTCAAAAGTGCTTCAGCATCTTAGGGGCAGACCCCCTACCAGGGCTCCCGGACCCCCTTTTTCCGGCTTGTGCATGCTTATCCTCCCACACCAACGATTCCAGTATCCGCCTTCATTTTTAGCAAATCCCCCACCCCCATGACAAAATCCTGGCTGCGCCCATGCCGTGATCATGATCGTATTCTTCTTCTTTCCACGAATCCCAGTTTAACTAGGGTCGGGATTAGAACATTTCAAATTCTGGGGCCTGTAATTTTTTTTAATAAATGCCTTACGAAACGTTATCATTGCAGGGTTCAATTAGCTCAGGGTTAAAATCCGTTTCTGTCCCCGTCAGTGGCATGCTATCGAGCAGGAAACTGACGTTAAACTTGGCTTGTAGGTTTTAAGGCAGCATGTATGATAAAGCTTAAAATCTACGGTGTCTTTGGTTATGTCTGATTGTCTGCCTGCTAGTCTAAGTACTCATTAACTATGGGCCCTACTCATATCATACAGTAACTGTATTTACTGTTACTGTAGGCTATATTTTCTGTCTCTCTTCATTTTAAATATTACTCATTTATAATATTGTTCTTGGCGCACTATCTAATCGTGCGTGGCGTTCTGTCTAATTGTTCGTGGCGTTCTGTCTAATTGTTCTTATCGTTCTGTCTAATTGTTCTTGGCGTTCTAATTGTTCGTGGCGTTCTGTCTAATTGTTCTTGGCGTTCTGTCTAATTATTCTTGGCGTTCTGTCTAATTGTTCGTGGCGTTCTATCTTACTGTATTTGATCAAACTGAGGGAACTTCTGATGCAGTGTATATAACTGAGCTTAACAGGTCTTCATTTGTTGTTGGCAGTATTGTGATTATTGTGGTGTTTAAAGGATCAGTCGCGATTTATTGCTTTATTTAATTTCTTGCAGGCCAATAATTAACGTAAAGGTCAAATATTAAATGTGTATAGATTGCTTCATAGATTACTCTAATTCTTGATTAATTACATAACAGTTGTGCATATTAGGCCTTCTGCATGTATTTATATTTTCCCAATGTTTTAATTATCGCTTTATTGTTGATGATGATTTTCTACATAGTCTATACTCTATTTAACTTAACAATAATTATACTGGTTAAGGAAGTCACAAAGACTTGTAACACCAGTTTATTTGCAATACCAGTTTATTACACCAATATACAGTTTATTACACCAATACCATTTTAATACACCAGTTTATTAACAAATTCATTTGCACAAATGTAGATATATATTCTCTAATTCACTAATAAATAGAAGCGATGTTGGGGACGTCCCTGACATCTCTTATGAGACATGCAGAGGCTTACTGAGAATTTCATGTATGAGCGAGAGGGGAGAGAGAAGGGGAGATATAGGCTGTAGAAAACTGCGAGTTAACTATAATTTATTAAATGGGTTAACTTTAAATAAACCCTAGTTAAACTGGAATTTAAGGAAAGATGACGACGATGTTTAAATTTAAGTTCATGCCTCTTCAATGGCATTGGTTTTTTATACATGTAATGCGCTTAAAAGGCCTATTGACACTATTATGTTACATTACATTCTAAAACACTGACAAACATCTCATTGATTAGTGATAGCTATTCCGTTCTACTCCCCCCCCCCCTTCTGTCTGTGTGAATCTCTCTCTTAGGCTCTCTCTCTCTTTCTATGTCTCTCTCTCTCTATCTATCTCTCTCTGTTTGAGAATTATTCTGCTTGCGTATTGTATAACTTGCATAACACAATATATTGTAATCATTGTGAATGATGTAATTTATCATGTATCACATTATTATGCAATCGGCATGTATATTAATAATAATTGCATTATCATATTTTTTAATTTTAGTATCGTGTCAATTAATTATATTATTTGTAATTTCTGTTAGAGAATGATAAAGCGGTCTCGAATGTGACAGTCCAATTGTGAAAAGCTTGAACGAAGCTTAAAATTAGTTTCCTCTGTCGCAGTCAGTGAAGTATAAATGCCGACAATTATTCATTCGTTAATTCAATTTAATCAATTAACCTGCAAGTACTATTATATTTATCAATTAACCTGCAAGTACTTTTGACTCGGTTAAAGTGCAAATTGAAAGCTAGTGGAACTGTCACAATTTTCGCCCATCCCCTCCATTTTACAGACCCCTTGTATATAATCTGTGCCCTAGGCTCCCGAAAGCTAAAAATTGCCTCCTCAAAGCAATTCAGAAAAAAAGAAGAACCAGTGGAATTGAGTTCCCTTGTGAACAGCCCCCCCCCAACTATTGATGAGTTGGGGGGGGGGGCTGTTCATATTGATGAACTATCAACTATTAACCATTGACTATTGATGAACTGTGATGTGGTTATTAATGGAGATAAAATTAAATTTGCTTTTTATCAATGAAATTGCACATGTTTATTTTCATTTGTTTTATACTCTTTGTGGTTTTTAACTACTAAAGTTATCAAGTTTAAAGTTAGAGAGAGGTAGACCACAACTGACGTGGCAATTAAGAGGAACACGAAAATTATAGGGGATTGACTGATGATATGGTGTGGGACAGAGGATAGACTGATGATATGGTGTGGGACAGAGAGGATTGACTAATTATATGGTGTAGAACATAGAGGAATGGATAATTATATTCTATTCGTATACCGGCCCTGGTTAAACTGGGACTTCAGAGAAGATAATGATGATTTTGTATTATTATTTGTAATTTTAACACAAGAAAAGTCATGAATTATTCAAGTCGATGGGTACAGCAGAGGTAAGGTTATAAGATTTGCCTGCATTATTTTAGTTGAGTTTGATCCAAAACTGCTTTGAACAAGATCACAGTATGTAAACTGCCATAAGCGGCGACTAAGTGGTGTGGTGGTGTGAATAACTAGTGGAAGACCATGAAAGTCAACTCAGAAGGTATATTTCCCCAAGCTCTTGTCTGCATTAAGGTTTTAATAAGGCATGGTAATGGCACGGGGATAGATCGATTTGTTAATTGAAGTAATGCTCTTTCGAATAAGTTTCTATTTACACTTCTTTCTAAATCAATAATCCCAAACGACTATTAAAACTTAACAAAGCTAAAGCGAAACTTAATACTCCAACAACAATTTTTTTCATTTAGACATAATTTCTTCTATTAACACAATCTATCTGGCATTCTCAACTGAATCACTGTTTCCGCTCTTCTTGGCAGCAAGTTTTATCTGTTTCCTTGGCTTCTTCTTTCCCATCCTGTCTACCCTCAGCCCTGCGGCAACCGCTTTCTGCTTGATCGAGCTCTCCCACTGCTTCCTATGCAGCGTATACAGGCGCATTGCGGCCTGGGCGTCTTGTACCTGCGCAGAAATAGAAATCATAGATACGATACAGTGTACAGGCGTATAGCGGGCTGGGCGTCTTGTATCTGCGCAGAAATAGAAATCATGGACACGATTAAGTGAACAATGAACACCTACAAGATGTACAATAGGCGTACAATTCAGCGTTACTTCAGACAGACAGATACACCAACAGCGCTGGCTTAATATATTACATGATTATTTAGCGTCCATTACTCACTGAGTTGTGCTCCCCCTCCTGCACGGCCACGCCCAAAACCTTGGCCGTCAGTTTCTTGAGAGACGGGGTGCCTCCACTGAACAGCTTGCGGAACGGTTTGTAGCGAGCCGTGTCTCTGATCAGTCGTCTAGGGTGGTCCAAGAACAACACCTGCGATACAGAGTAAATGTACAATATGATGAGTGAGGGATGGAGTGCGTGAGTGAAAGAGTGAGGGAGTGAGTGAGGGTTGATTGAGAGGGAGTAAGTGAGTGAGGGTTGAGTGAGTGAGGGTTGAGTGAGAGGGAGTAAGTGAGTGAGGGTTGAGTGAGTAAGAGTTGCGTGAGAGGGAGTAAGGGTTGAGTGAGTGAGGGTTGTGTGAGAGAGAGTGAAAGATTGAGGGTTGAGTGAGAGGGATTGAGTGAGTGTGTTAGTGAATGAGGGAGCGAGGAAGCAAGGAAGTGATTGAGTGATGGTTGAGTGAGAGGGAGCGAGTGAGGGAGCGATTGAGTGTGTGAGGAAGTGAGTGCGTGTGCTAGGGAGCAAGTGAGTTCGTGAGGGAGTAAGTAAGTAAATGTGTTAGTGATGAAGTGAGTGCGTGAGGGAATGAGTGAGTGCGTTAGTGATGAAGTGAGTGAGTGAGGGGGTGAGTGCATGAGGGAGCAAGTGTGTCAATAAAAGAGACAGAATGAGTGTTTCCTTCTATTACACATTCACCTATTACACCATTCACATCGTAAACACTAATATCCATTACTATACCTATTCTATTGGATACCAGTGATACATCACACATTACAACATATGTGCAATATAAAAATGCATATATATGATATCCAATTTACTAACAATAAAGGACGCAAAACATGGTACAAAAGCAACTTTCTCAAGAGAGCGGCTACTATAAGGTTTGATAAGGGTTTAACCTTTGTGACGAGGTCAATTTCTGAATCAGCTCCTTCTGAGTGCTAGAGCAGACAGTAATTATGTACCTTGAACTTGGCATTTGACAGAACATGAGAGAGTGAGAGAGAAAGAGATAGAGAGAGACGATACTTCTTAAAGCAATATTATTTAAATGCACAACAATCCTTGAACTTGGCACTTGACAGAATGGTATGGTCATATAGTAAGAAAGACAGAGGATGTAGAGACGGGAATTTGGAAAGATGAGATAGACGTTAGGTTAGAGAGAGAGAGAGAGATAGAGAGAGATGAAACATCTTAAAGCAATACTTATTAAACACACAGCAATTCATTCATAATTGTAGCAAAAACTACGTAAAAACTGCTTGAAGAACTTAGAAGTTCTGCAAACAAAGCCACAGTAAGCATTGCTAGAGCTCAATTGTTTCAAACCTTGAAGTCATTGCGTAGAGCGTGCCCCACCACAATCCTGTCCTTTATCATGTCGCACACTTCCTTCTGCGCCTGCTTGAACTCAATCGCTTTGGCTGAAAGTGCAGCAATGTAAATCAATCAACCAATAAATTATAATTAATCAATAAATCACTAAACCAATAAATAATTAATTAAAAAATCAATAAACCAGTAAATAATTATTCAGCAAGTCAATAAACAGATCATATTTAGTAAAACAGTGAATCACTGATTTTAATCAGTATGGACCATAATAATAATAATAATTAATTTTCTTTAGCTCAGGGCTCCATACAGCCCAGAGCATAAAAAATAATATCAACAACAACAATACAAATAGTAGCAATAATAGTCATAATTATGATTATTATTGCTCAGCCACTAGTCCAGGTTTTAGCCTGCTTGCCAGATTTACAAGAGGCTAGAGGAGTAAAAGTAAGCCGAATTGTCTATTTCTTTGACAATACACTTTTATTGCAGGAAAATAGTATTAAACTACGCTTTTTATTACCTTAACTTAATTAAACTTAGCTTTTTATTGTCATAACTTAATTAAACTTAGCTTTTAATTATTATAACTTCAGTAAACTTAGCTTTTTATTGTCATAACTTAATTAAACTTCGCTTTTTATTATTATAACTTAAATTATAGTTAAAAAATCTTCAGACCTGATACGACTTACATGAGCAATACAGTCTACAAGAGGTATTGTGGATCTGAACAATTAGTTGTAAACACAGTGACCATACGAATAAATTTGTCAATAGAGTGCCTGATTAACTGATTGCTGGATTGATTGATTATAATTATTTGGAGAGAGAGATGGTGTTTAATTCATTTCACTTCATCTGAACAACATACATGTAAAGGTTAAATACTAGCAAACAAATTCATATAAAGAAATAAAATGAAAGCAAACATCCGAGCAAACATTGAAAAGCAATAGAAAAAGTAAGGGTACATATTACAAGTACGACTAGCCATAAGTGAAGATACACAGTATCTTATCTAGCTGAACACCACGACGTCCTCATAAGATTTTGTATAAATACAACATAATTTACCAGAGCTGATATCTTCAGGCCTGATGCCGCTGACATGGGTCCTATAGTCTGTCACGGGTTCTGTGGGTCGACAGAACTTGTCGTAGACGCACTGACCGTACTGATTCACCAGAGATACACGAGCCAATATGCTGTCCCTTCCGTTGAACCCAACACCTACCATCTCACAATCCATCGCGAGCGCCTTCGTCAATCTGCCAACAATAATAATTGCTAATGGATTCTTGTTAAAGCTGGTAAAGCTAATGTTAAAGTCAGTTTCCTCACTCGAAAGCGATGTCAGTGATAAGCGAGCCCAGGATTTGTGGTTTGAATCGTACCGACTTCGCCACTGGCTCCAGCCAGTGTTATAACAATTGTGTTAAATTTTATTTTAATTTCAATAAATACAGAAGTATCACCGGAGTTTTCGTGTATATAGATTTATCCACATTCAATATATTAGTACATAATAATAATAATCTCCGACAATTTCCATAGTGGTGTCATGGCCGGTGTCCGGTCTTCAAGACCGCTTTACAGGTTCCTGGTAGGTTATTATTAATCCTTTCCATGGTTAATAATATATTTGCTATTGATAGCGCCAATCGGCAGCAAGCTCCGATACAAGATTAACTTTCTATAGGCTCAAAGGAATATATTGACTGACCTGGGCTTACCTGAACCCACGTCACTTGTATCCGAGCAAACACTCTAACTGTTATGCCATATCTCCTCCATAAACTAACAAACCACATAACTCACTAATTTCTTCTATTGGGTGTGCTAATTAGTGATCTGTCACTGATACATGCATTTGTAACGAATGTTAAATTAGACAAATTGAAATAAAAATAGTAATAAATAGAAACAACAAAGGAAGACTATAAAGCTTCAGTAATGTATATTCACATGTTTTAGAAACAAAACTTTTAATAATCAGAATTCTTACAGCAGAAAGTATATATATATATATATATATATATATATATATATATATATATATATATATATATATATATATATATATATGTGTGTCTATGTATATATGATAATATTATGAATATATCTATGTATGTACATGTATGAATATGTCTATCTATGAATCTATAGTATGAATATATAATCTATAGTATGAATTGTATAATCTATAGTATGAATTGTATAATCTATAGTATGAATTGTATAATCTATAGCATGAATTGTATAATCTACAGTATATACAGTACATTTTGTACAATGCAGTAAACACTTACCCTCCCTGAGAAAAAGGTTTCACGAGAGGGTTTCTGCTCTTCTCAGCGCCTCCAGCATTTTTCTGCCCGGAGCTGGCAGCACTGGCTGAGAAATTCTTGGCGGCACTGGAGCGAGAAGGTTCTATAAGAATCTGATCCACGTCATCAAACCAAATCTCTTCCTTCTGGTCGTCCTCACATGCCTCACTAGCAAATGATTAAGCAGTGTATGTCTCAGTAGCGTAGTTGTAACGTCGTGAAGATTTAAATGACAGATCCTGAGGTAAATTGAACCATCGTGGGCTCGAATCCCAGCCACGCTTATCTGAGAGTAAAATCTCGGACATTCATTGGACTGGTTATACGGAAAATGGACTAAATTATCTAACGGTTTAAACATGTGGTATTAAAAGTGATAGATATCGACGTAGTTGATCGTTTCACAAAAATGTGCGTTTACTTCTTTTTTTAAACAGATTTTAAAGGTGAAACGATAATCAATGATGATATCTATCACCTAGGCTAAGCGATATCGTAGCAGTGAGTTATCTGACCAGTGATCCTGGGCTCTCCTGTCACTGACATCGCTTTCAAGTGAGGAAACTGACGTTGATATTAGTTTTACCAGCTTTTATGTGTGGGCTAAAATACCTGTCACTTGCCCCGTCACTTGCATGCATTCGAGATAAAAAAGACAATGAACTTGGCTTAGATTGTCTCTTTATACTTAACTGCAATTCAGTAAAACATCCATTAACCAGTCTAAAAAATGAGAGAGATACATAACTGGTATTCACAACAAACAGTTTAGCATCCGTTTCCTCAACCAAGGATGATATTGGGCATCATGTGCTAAGGTACTTGCACAAGAACATCAAGGTATGTGCTCATGTACATCATGTTAATAATAACACACATTATACTGAAATGATCAACTATGTTGACATCTATCACTTTTAATACCACACGTTATATCCGTTAGGCAATTTAGTCCATTTTCCGTGTAGCCAGTCCAGTGAATGTCCGAGATTTTACTCTCAGATCAGCGCGGCTGGGAATCGAACCCACGGGAGTTCGATTCACCTCTGAGTTTGTCATTTAAAACTTCATGACGTTATCTACACCCTTAACCATTGCGCTATTGAGACATTCTAACCTCTAACGATGGGACTAAAGTTCCTCATCTTCAGGTGGTAGAGTGAACGTCAAATAAATTCACCTATATGTTCATAATGTTACCTCAGTATGGGCATAACAGAGAGAGAGAGAGAGAAGGAGAGAGAGAGAGCGAGAGAGAAAGTTAAATATTTATTTTTATATAATATATGACAAAGATGAGAATGTTGAATGTAGCAGAAATGAGAATGTTGCGTCTAATGTGTAGAAGAACTAGGAAGGATAGAATGGAAAACGAACATGTGAGGATGAATTTGAATGTTGAGGGGATCGGGGACAGGTTGGCTCAGTCAAGAATGAGATGGTATGGGCATATTGTGAGAAAGGCAGATGAGGATGTCGTAAAGAGAGTTAGGAGGGAAGAGCTGGATGTTAAGCTAGAGAGAGGTAGACCACAATTGACGTGGGATGCGGTAATTTAGACATGAAAAACAGGGTATTGCCTGATGATATGGTGTGAGACAGAGAGGACTGGAGAAAGTCTATTCGTATCCCGACCGTAGTTAAACTGGGATTTAAGGGAACATGATGATGATGATGATGATGATGACCTCAGTATGGTCATATTGCGATTGATGTGGGACAGAGCAGATTGGGGAAGAAGATCCATTCGTATCCCAAACGTGGTTAAACTGGGATTCTAGAGAAGATGACAGGGTTGGCAAGTTTTTGTCGCTAAGTGGAAAAAACCGTCTCGGCAAAAACTGGCAAAAACCGTCTAAGCGGCAAAAACCCTCCTAACAAAGGTCTTTCTTGTCTAAAACATAAAAACTAGTAACAACTACATTATATTGCAGT
Organism: Enchytraeus crypticus; assembly: GCA_905160935.1. Lineage (NCBI taxonomy): Eukaryota > Metazoa > Annelida > Clitellata > Enchytraeida > Enchytraeidae > Enchytraeus > Enchytraeus crypticus. Next base: position 23,576 of record CAJHZI010000488.1, on the reverse strand, counting down.
CCCATTAATGTGTCACACGCAGAGTTATCAAGTTTCTGCTAGCACATGTTGAAAAACTAGTAGTGTAACACCCTATAAGAAAAGCAAATCCCTGAGGCATAAAGTTGTAAACTTTAAAAACTAGATTTCAAAAAGTACCACACAGTGGTTAGTGGTGACATTAAAAAATATTTAACTAGCTAAATTAAAGGTTAAAATTGGATGTAATGTAAAAAATCTGGTCACAGATTATGCTAAGAATATGGTTAAAATGAGACGACTTTTAAATGAGGAAGATCAGGGATTAATTGTGTATGACTCTGCAGCACATACACTGAATTTGCTTGAACAGGCACTCACACCGGCTGCTATATTGAAGCAGATCAGTGAAGTGCAAAATATTTCAGGAACCATCATGCCCTGGTGCATGGCTGAAAGAGTATCCACTTTCAGTGAAGCCTCAGCTACCTGGTGACACCAGATGAAATAGTCAGCTGACATGTATTGATACATTTCTTCGCAATCGACAGGCTTATATCAGTATTGCAGAAGAGCATGAACAAGAAATTGAACCAGGAATTTGTCACCTAGTCAATGATTTCAACCTTTACTGACAAACGAGGGCCTTGATATCAATGCTTCGACCAGTCGCTGCAGCTCTAGATAGATTACAAAGCGAGTTTAGCAGATACTTGTCATGAATGCTTTTCACTTTTGAATACAGAGAGTTTGCAACCACATCGAGCAATCATTCAACAGAGACTAATAAAAATATTATATACATAACTGATAGAAATCAAAGAACTGCAAATTAAAAAATCTGTTAAGTGCCTAAGCTGTTCTATAAATAATATAATTAGCAGTAATTTTGTGTTAACAAGCTAGTCAAGTTACGGTAACCTAGAATTTCAAATACTGTGAAGCAAGTTGTAAACAGTTAGTTTTTTTAAAATTTAATGTAAGTGGCAAATTGATATTAAATTGTTTGTTAACATTACTAACATCAAGTTTAACTTCTAAAGTTTATGTTGTAAACGATATAATACATTTAAAAGCATAAAATATTTATATTCCTGTCTTGGTGTTGTAGACGGTTTTTGCCAGTTTTTGTCGGTTTTTGCCAGTTTTTGACATGGTTTTTACCGGTTTTTTCCAGTGTCCCGGCAAAAACCCTTTTTGCCATGGCAAAAACCCAACCCTGGAAGATGATGATGATAAATGTAACCTCAGTGTCTGTGTTGTGTCTGAGTCACTGAAGAGTAGACCAACAGTTAACTGAATGTGTCGTAAATGTGCGACTAAGCAAGTACAGAGGAAGGTAATTAGAAACCTCCTCAGAAACCATATATTTCCAAAGTTTTAGATTATATTTGGGGTGGATAAAGTATAGCTGTTTGTGAAGGGATTAACTCGTTAATAATTTGACATATTCTAAGGGGGGAAGTCTATTAAAAGAGGTCATAGAAGGAAGAATGAAAGGCAAAAGAGGCAGAGGCAGGCCGAGATTAGGTATATTAGATGATTTAAAGATCCACTCATATGTGGACGTGAAGAGGAAAGTGAAAGACAGAGAAGAGTGGAGGCGTTATATGCCATGGACCTGCCAGTAGGCAGTGCACTAAGAGAGAGAGAAGAGAAATGGATTGCTCATTATGGAGCTTAAAAGCAGCCTGTACGTAGGAATATGTACCTTGAATTTGCTACTTGGCGAACACTAGAAAGAGAAGGAGAGAATGTTATCTCGTGGGTTTGAATCCCAGTCGCGCTGATCTGAGTGTAAAATCTCGGACATTTACTGAACTGGCTATACGGAAAATGGACTAAATTGCCTAACAGTTTAAACATATGGTAATAAAAGTGATAGATATCAACACAGTTGATCACTTCACTATAATGCATGTTTACTTTACGTTTTACGTCATGCCTGACACAAAAATGAATTCAAAACACTCTGCAAATATTTTGTCGATATAATCTTAAAGTACACAAAAATAGTGATTAATCACTTTGTGCTCACATAAAATGATTTATTGGATTTCTGACATGAAATAAAAACCTTTTTTTAATAGAAGATCCTGTATTCTGTCCATTCGTTGCTGGAGTAGATACCTTCTGCTTGTACATAACCACACCAGACTGTATTAAAGAAACACAATGACAACATAGATGTTAGATATAAGTAGTATCCCGTAAGACCCCTATAGGTAGTAGGCCGACTTCGCCTACTACCGACTTCGCCACTGGCTGGAGCTAGCAGCAAAGTCGGTAAGATACTCGACGTGGATTAGCATGTGCGGAATTCAAATCCTGGGCTCGCCGATCACTGACATCGCTTTCCAGTGAGGAAACTGGTGTTAACTTTGAATTTTTAGCTTTTTGCAATGTTTATTTGTTAAAACTGATTTTAACTCATTTGAAATTTTAATTATTTAAAATTAATATTATGTAATATTATGTATTTTATTTACTGCATTAATTATCAATAGGACATACATCCTGACACTAGTTAAACTGGGATTCAAGGGAAGATGATGTCGATGATGACGATATTTGAAAATCAATAGTGTAGCATTCTTGACTGATCAACAGGGAGAAATTGGATAGAATCACACCCGAGCAATCGTATTCCTTACAGAATCACACTACGTAGCCATTATAACTGATGCAAGCTAAAAAACTCTCTTGCACATATGCAACATACTTACAAATACAAACGATATTCATGGATTTTAAGCATTAACATAAAAGGAGCCACGGTGACAATATGAATTAAGTCAATTAACAAGACAAGAGCATAATGACACGATTAATAAGAAATCATAGGCCTCTTATCGCAGACTTTGTCAAGTCTAGAGTTTGAGGCTGTACTAGCTTGAGAATATTTTAACTTAGCAAATTTAAAATGGTAATACTAATTTAGGTTTAACGTCAGGTCCTCATACAGACGAGGAGATCATGAATGTTATACATCATGCGTAACTTACATTATTTAGAAAAATTCTTTACTTTTTAAAAATCTATAAGTTCTCGTACCTTAATAAGATTCTTCCAGTTAGAAGAGAATTCTTGCGGCTTTTGTGGTCTCCTTATCGACTCATTCTTATTTTTATTTTTTCGTTTAGACGCTATTTTATCGACCTGAGAGGCAGCAAAGCTGGTTGCCTCACCGGTCATACAATTTATCACATCTGCTGTGGGTTGCTGTTCAGATTTTTCACTTTTTAATTTTTTCACCTGATTCTTCTGCAGTGCATTGAATTCTGTTCGATTCTGCATAACAACACTCGACCCAATACTATGCGTGTTTGAAGTTGATACACTGTTTTTGTCGGACGTAGTGCTTTTTATTGTATTCGTTAACAAATTTGAGCTATTAGTGTCAACTTCAACGGCTTCATGAGGACACAAACGTCCCTTATATTCATACATCTTAGTGATATTTGCATTTAACTTATTTTTAAGCTTATTTTTCTTTGTCTTCAAATCAGCTTCCCGGAATTCATTGTTGCGAACGCCAGGTTTTAGTTTCTTAAAACTTGGCTCTCCTACGCTAGTATTGGTATCGCCTGCCTTTCGCTTCATAGCTTCGACTTACAATAATTGTGAAGTACTTTGAGTTTTTACTGATTTATCCCTGAAAAATAGAACCATAAGTTAAGATAAATTTAAGCAAATACTGTTAATGACCCCATAATTCCACTGCTACCGACCCTGCGCATGATTTAGATTTTACTCTTTAAAAAGATCAACCGGGAATTAAGTGGAATGGAATAGAAACAGATAGAATCGGGAATAGCTTAGAGGTTTCCTATTATTCCTAAATAGCTATCACTTTTTATTAAAAGTGATAGATATCAACGTAGTTGATCATTTCACTAAAATGCGTGTTATTGTTATTTCTCAATCTTTTTACTGTTTTATATCCACTCTTTAACTTTTAGAATTAATTATTGACAGGCTTGAGGCATTGCAATTTGTATATTTTTCTATCATCTACTTTCTCATTTTGTTACAGAAATATATAGATTTAACAGGAGTGACAATAAATAACATAAAATTGTAAACATTGATCCACTAACCAGCATGGGAAAAATTGTAAACAAATCCCTGGACAAGTTCTTCGCATGAACTCATCAAGAAGTTATGTTGAAATCTCAGCCTGGTGCAAAATTGAAGTCAGAATAAAATAAAAAGTATTTTAAGAAACTGAAAATAGGCTATACACCTTAAGATAAAGAATTATTTTAATAAAAAAACACGCATTATAGTGAAATGATCAACTATGTCGATATCTATCACTTTTTAACACCAAATGTTCAATCCGTTAGGTAATTTAATCCATTTTCTATTTAACCAGTCCAGTGAATGTCCGAGATTGTAATCTCAAATCAGCGCGGCTGGGATTCGAACCCACGAGGGTTCAATTCACCTCAGTATCTGTCATTTGAAAGTTCATGACGTTATCCATTGCGCTATTGAGATATTCAATATGGTTGTTATACAGCATACAAAAATCATTTGAATTCTTGATCTAACTACTATTTAAAATTATGTGAAGGGGACAAATATATGTTAACTTATATTATTATATATTTTAATTTTTTATTACATTTTATATTTCGTTGGACTGAATTTCTGGATTTTGGAATTTGCACCTCTTTTTGGACCTCCTTTTTTGCTCGCCGGCTTGATTTTGTCTCAATAGTGCTCGATGTATGCTTGAGAATATAGGGTTTTTGTAATGAACACGCCTAGTTCACAATTATTATATTAAGAAATATATATTGTAGATAGAAAACAGATATTATATAGCAGTTATTAATATATTAGGAAATATATATTATAGATCGAAAGCAAATATTATACAGCTGTTATTTATAAATATTAAGTGACGTAGGGTATTTCCAAAGATTTATGATAGATTATATAAGTCGAAGTTATAAGTAGGCCTAGCTAGATTATTACGCTGGGTATTTCCGAAGTGACGCAGCTAACGCGTAAATCGATTAAACGAGAGGTGCCATGGTTGGCTGAAGTCGATCGCTTGAGTAGTATATTAAGCGGCCGTCGATACATAGAAGGGCAGATTGGGTTCTGCGTGGTTCGTCTGCGCAGTAACTCAGGGAGGCCAGAACCTTCTACGCGAAAGTACTGGGAACCGAGGGAGGATAGTACGTAATATCCCAATCCCAAGGCAAAAGTACGATTAGTATACAGAAATCTGGTCTTCGTCTAGCCGAAAGCTTTCAAGCTCGCTTGTTAGTCTAGGCTCGTAGCCCCTCAGGTTGACTAGTTACCCAAGCCGTGAAGGCTAATTTGGAGGCGAGAGAGTTCAGTGTCCCCCTGGGTAGGCCCAGGTAAGAGGCTAGTAGTCCACGGCGATACCCGGGTCGAGTCCGTCTCTGCGGGTATTCGCTAAGCGCCTGGGTCGAGTGTGTCTCTACAGGCGAGGAGGCTGGTAGTCCACGGCGATACCCGGGTCGAGTTCGTCTCTGCGGGTATTTGCTAAGCGCCTGGGTCGAGTGTGTCTCTGCAGGCGGGAGGCTGGTAGTCCACGGCGATACCCGGGTCGAGTTCGTCTTTGCGGGTATTTGCTAAGCGCCTGGGTCGAGTGTGTCTCTGCAGGCGGGAGGCTAACAACGGCATTGCCTGGGTCGAGTTCGTCTCTGCAGGTATTTGCTAAGCGCCTGGGTCGAGTTCGTCTCTGCAGGCGGGAGTAGGAATACCAATTAGGAGTAGAAAATACGGGAAGACCAATAGTAAAAGGATAGGGAAGGATAAGTCTAAAAAAAGGTAAAGGGACGTTTTAATAGGGTAAAGAAAATAAAGTTCGTCGCAGTTAAAACAACCAATCAATTAATTATATACTACAAGTTTGTAAAACTAGGAAGCATGGTAGAAAATCCAACCGTGATCGCCCAAGATAACGCAGACGCTTCCACTACCGGTTCGGGTCACCACATCACTTCGCCCGAGAACCACGAATATCACAAGGAAGCATGGAAGAAAATCAACCATCATCGTCTAAATACATAGAAGACGTGGAGTATGCTTCTACTCCCGACTCGGTCCAGCGTCGACGCTGTGCACCGGGTTCCCGAGAACCCAATTACGAAGTAGACAAGGGGGGTTGGACCTTTGCCTACTCAGTCGGTAACGAACAAGAAAGGCCTATCGAGACGGATGATACGAGGAAAGAAGTATCATTTGAAGACGCAGCATCTCGGTTCCTCCTGACAAGCGGTACCCTTAATAAAGCATTCGACGAAAAAGCTGCCGTCTCGAAGTACTGCCGACCGTCGAGCGGGTCCAGAATAAGACAACCGCTCGAGGACGAAATAGCAGCAAGGCTGTTCGCGACAGTTTTATACAGGGTGTTTCGCAATGTGAGCCTCTATTTCTATAAACTCTGCTAGATCTTCAAATGTGACCAGCTTAATTATCACTGCTTTCTAATTTATAAGCGTGCCTACACCAGGCTGTTTGTAAATAGGTTGGTAATCTGCTCACGATGCTCTGTTTGTACAAATCAGTGTTTAACTGCTGTAGCTGAGATAAACTACTCATAGCAGCTCGTATGCATTGTAGCAAAATAGAAAACGAACGTAAATCGTCTACATCTTTAGCACTAATTGGCTTATATTCATCAATTTTGAATGTCTCAATAGCGCAATGGTTAAGGGTGTAGATAACGTCATGAAGTTTAAAAATGACAGACCCTTAGGTGAATCGAACTCTCGTGGGTTCGAATCCCAGCCGCGCTGATCTGAGAGTAAAATCTCGGACATTCACTGGACTGGCTACACGGAAAATGAACTAAATTGCCTAACGGATATAACATGTGGTATTAAAAGTGATACATATCAACATAATTGATCATTTCACTATGTGTTTTATTATTATTATTATGTTGTCATTGATGACTGTAGCACTCTAATTGTTGTTATTGTTATTATTGTTATTATTAATTTTGTACAAATGCTATTATTTTTATGATATACTTGTAATTTAATTAGATAAAGTTATTTAATTGAATTTTACGATATGCTATAAGAATTTAATAAAACATGATCATCTTTGAACAGCATATTTATTCAGAAAAATTTAGTTTTCGTATTTGTTATCGACTTTTTTATATCTTGAGATACCGGTTCTGGAAATACTGGAAGTCCGTGATTTTAAAGTGACAAGTTTAATGTTTTTTAATTTTTATTAAATTTTTTATTCTATTTTTCGTTAAATATTTACAGATATCAAAGAATAGGATGTTTGAAATATTTACAAATTATAAGATGAATACGTGAAATATTCATTCTTGAGATAATCCATTCAGATGTTTAGATCATATTCGTGTTATTATAGCATAAACTGTAGTTTACAGTTGTATTTCTTGTTTTCTTATCATTTGCTGAAATAACAGTTACGATCTAGGATATAAATATTGACTAAAATAAACGAGAGTTCTGAGCTGTTATTCATTTACGGCAGTTTACAAGAGAGAGAGAGAGAGAGAGAGAGAGAGAGGGAGTGAACGATGTCTCTTCTCTTAGTGCGCTGCCTACTGGCAGATCCATGGTATATAACGCCTCAACTCTTCTCTATCTTCCGCCTTCCTGAACTATGCATATTTCAGGAAACACTCTGCTGTCAACAATGCAATAACACACAAACACACGCAAGACCGTCTATTAAAGAGGTTATAACTTACAACTTACCTATCTAGTTGACCACCCATCTGATGTGCCTCAAACAATATACATTAAAAAGTGCCACTTCGAAATTGAGAAAGCTACTTTAATGTTTTCTCCAAAACGGCAGAAATAATTAAATAATCATTAAAGTTTAGATTTTTACAGTTCTCTTATGTTGTCATGGATAACAACAGTTCATTACTCTATTTAATTTTTATTTCTGCCAAATAGTTCCTCCCGCATTAATAGAAAGAAGTATTAAATAGTTTTATTACTCCATATGACAACAACAACAACACAATTAGACTTCCGTTTAACTCTCCGTCTGCACGATTTTTAAAATTTTAGTATATTCATAGTAATGGTTTTCAAGTACAGAAATGTGGATACCAATTTAACTGTACCAGTCATTGCTTTTGACCGCTAGATTGCTTCAAGGCACATCATTTTCTTTTTGATGGTAGGCTGATCCTACCATAACTGTAGTAAAATATAAATGAATTTAGGCAAACTGAAGTAGACAATTAATTGCATTAAATTAACTATAGATAATTTCTATAGTGGTGTTATGGCCGGTGTCCGGTCTTCGAGACTGCTTTACAGGTTCCTGACAGGCTATTATTAATCCTTTCCATGATTTATCATATCTTTGCTATTAATACCGCCATGCAGCAAGCTCCGATTCAAGATTAACCTTCCATGTGCCCAAGGGGATATCCATCATTTGTTGACTGACTTGGGCTTTGAACCCAGGCCACTTGTATCCGAGGCAAACATTTTAACTGTTATGCCATATCCCCTTCCCAAATTGCACAGTTAGGGTATTTTTTTAAGTATCTAGCAGTACCTTGGGTAATTGATGTGGTTGATTCATGTATTCTTGTAATTTCAGATAGTTTAAATTTCTCAGGTGTCAATGAGCCAATATGGTACTACCTCAGACGTCTTTGTAGAAGAACAAAGACCACTAAATAAGAGTAAATTTAGAGTAAACAGACAGAGCAACATGAGCGGCAAGAGAAAACTCCTCAACATATTTCTAGATCTGTTTATTCTTCTTTTAGGTAATTAAAATATGCTATGCGTCATCCCACTCTCTGTCTCGCTCTGTCACAGTCTCTCTTTCTATCTCTCTCTCTTTCCCTTTCTCTCTCTGTCACAGTCTCTCTTTCTCTATCTTTCTCTCTCTGTCTCAGTCTCTTTCTCTCTGTCTCTCTCTCTGTTATCTCTCTCAACCTCTCTGTCTCCCTCCTTCTAACCCTGTTAGAAGGAGGGAGACCCTATTCCCTTTCTCTCTCTGTCACAGTCTCTCTTTCTCTATCTTTCTCTCTCTGTCTCAGTCTCTTTCTCTCTGTCTCTCTGTTATCTCTCTCAACCTCTCTGTCTCCCTCCTTCTAACCCTGGAATATTATGGGTTCAAGGTAAAAATTAAATTCTACCTAATCACTGTCTACCAGTGACAGGCAAGCCCAGGATGTGAACCCACACATACTGATCTGCGGTTGAATATGTTATCGACATCGCCACTGGCTCCAGCCAGACTTTATCCCTGCACCAACTGAACTCCGGTAGGACAACTTGCCGACTCGCTTCTGCCTCTACCGAATAAGTATATTTATGCATTTTGTTAACGTTACAGTGTTCCTGCCGTGGATAGTGCTGCACTCTGTTGGTAAGCCGTTTGTGCGAGGGTTCTTCTGCGACGATGAGAGCATCAAGTACCCGTACCGCGAGAGCACCGTCACCAACGCAGTCATGACCGTCACCGGCCTGCTGCTCGCTTTTCTCACTGTAAGTTATTGTTGTAACGTCCTCTTAGCACTCGTTCAACCATCGTTTAGACATCACTTGACTGTTGCTTTTCTCACTGTAAGTCATTGTAGTAACTCCTCGTAGCAATCTTTCAACCATCGTTTAGACATCACTTGACTGTTGCTTTTCTCACTGTAAGTCATTGTAGTAACTTCCTTGTAGCACTCTTTCAACCATGGTTTAGACATCACTTGACTGTTGCTTTTCTCACTGTAAGTCATTGTAGTAACTTCCTCGTAGCACTCTTTCAACCATGGTTTAGACATCACTTGACTGTTGCTTTTCTCACTGTAAGTCATTGTAGTAACTTCCTCGTAGCACTCTTTCAACCATGGTTTAGACATCACTTGACTGTTGCTTTTCTCACTGTAAGTCATTGTAGTAACTTCCTCGTAGCACTCTTTCAACCATCGTTTAGACATCACTTGACTGTTGCTTTTCTCACTGTATGCTATAGTTTAGAAGTTTACAGATGCTTTTTAATTAGACACTTTTGCGAAGACCATGTTTTAGAGTTTATGAAAACTTGATGGTATTTCCATGGTGCTTCAAGCGAATAAGAAATCTCTCTCTCTCTCTCTCTCTCCTTCGATGAATCTCCGTTCTCTTCGATATGAAAATATCCTAAAGTGAAAACACACGAAACTAACGGTTACATTATATTGTCAAGTATTGGACAAGTGTTTTTAACACAGATAATGCAATGCTACGGAATATAAAGTTTTTGCTTTTGACTAGTTGAGCTCTCTTGCACTATATAGTCCACTGCCTATTGGCAGGTCCATCTGATACTGAAATAAAAATAAGACCTGCTTTCTATAACAAACTCCTAATTTTCACTCATTTATTTACCAAAGAGTGACCGAATTGATTACGCAATTTTTTGATAACCACGCATGTTGTATAGTCACAGATGCAATTATATTCCCTTCTTTTTTTACCGACATTCTCTTCTTCCATTCTACCGACACCAGTGGCGATGTCAGTAGATTATTTGACCGCGGATCAGTATGTGCGAGGTTCAAATCCTGGGCTCGCTCGTCACTGACATTGCTTTTGAGCGAGGAAACTGACGTTAACCAGCTTAACTGTCACTTGGCTAGACATTGTTAAGCTCTCTATACATCATCAGCTCCTGTGATTTTTTAATTTTTTTGTTATACATGGTCGAACTTACTAGTCATATAACTGTCATGAGGCTAAACATTGCTTATATGGAACCTATAAAGCAGTCTCCAAGACCGGACACCGACCATGACACTGCTATAGAAATTGGCGGAGATTACTATTATTATATGCTCTTTAGATGCTGTACTGAATGTCTTAATAGCGTAGGGGTAACGTCATGAAGTTTTAAATGACAGATCCTGAGGTGAATTGAACCCTCATGGGTTCAAATCCCAACCGCGCTGATCTGAGAGTAAAATCTGGGACATTCACTGGACTGATTTCCCGGAAAGTGGACTAAATTGCCTAATGGTTTAAACATGTGGTATTAAAAGTGATAGATATCAACCTAGTTGATCATTTCACTATATAATGCGTGTTTCTTGGCACTGTAGTGGTACTTTCCGTGGAAAGGTGAGAACCCATCTCTTTCCGCCATAGCTCTATATTTTGACCCGCTTGCCTTGGATCTTGGACTTGCATTGTTTTGATCTCGCTTTCTCTTGTGGTCTCTGTGTACTCAGTCGTCATCGTGTGGCGCTTTGTCGCCTGTTTGTGTAGAGTCTGCAAGAGACGTCACTGACATTGCCTAATGGCGAGGAACTGGATGTAAAATTCTTATTGATTGATTGATTGTTTACTTTATTTATTTATTTTGTTTTTCAGTTCTGCATAGTTGAGACAGTCATATACTCTCACGCCAAAGTCACGGGCGCTCCGCTGCCGGCCAACAGATTCGATCACATCTCCATCCCGGCGTTTGTCATTTCCATCTACTCGGCCTGCGTCGTGTTCTTGTTTGGAGCCGCGGTGCAGCAGACCGTCGTGAACATTGCCAAGTTCTCTATCGGCAGACTGCGGCCGCACTTCCTCAGTGTCTGCAATCCTAACTACACAGCGCTCAACTGCTCACTAGAGAGTGGCGTGGACGGGTTGTATAGGTATGTCACCAGCGGAGACGAGATTTGTGATTCATCTGCCGATCAGGAACGTCTGTTTGACGCCAGGTTAGTGAATGCTGTATCTAATGTGGTGCATTAACTTAGCATAGTAATATAATGTAGCAGGGAGTGGATGCTGTATCTAATGTGGTGCATTAACTTAGCATAGTAATATAATGTAGCAGGGAGTGGATGCTGTATATAATGTGGTGCATTAACTTGGCATAGTAATATAATGTAGCACGGAGTGGATGCTGTATATAATGTGGTGCATTAACATAGCATAGTAATATAACATAGCAGAGAGTGGATGCTGTATCTAATGTGATTCATTAACATGACATATATTAACATAACAGATGTGTAGATGTTGTATATAATGTGGTTCATTAACATGACATATATTAACATAACAGATGTGTAGATGTTGTATATAATGTGATTCATTAACATGGTTTATATTAACATATCAGATGAGTGGATATTGTATATAATGTGGTTCATTAACATAACATAACATATATTAACATAGCAGGTTAGTGGATGTATCTAGTGAGGTTCATTAACATAACATAGCAGTATAACATAGCAGATGTGTGGATGTTGTGTCATATGTGGTTCATTAACATAGCATAACATATATTAACATAACAGATGTGTTAATGTTGTGTCAAATGCGATTCCTCTCTCTCTATCTCTATCTGTCTCTCTCTCTCTCTCTCTCTCTCTCTCTCTCTCTCTCTCTCTCTCTCACTGTCTCCCCTCTCCTTTCTTTCTCTCTCTCACTCTATCTCTCTCTTTCTCTCTCTCTCACTCTCTCTCTCTCTCTCACTCATTTAAACTGCTTTAACTCAACAGCCTGCCTTTAACTTAACGGTTTAGTTGTTACAACATTTGGAGAGTAGCTCAGCACTCTCAAGTATTCTTTTAAAATTCTCAAAAATTTTCAAGGGGCCTTTTCCCTTGTTTGGAAACCAACAGGGGAAAAGATTCAATGAACACTGCTATCATTGAAGGGCTACTTAATTTTGTGCTGTGATGAATAAAAATTATTTGACTAATTAGATGTTTCTTAAACAATCAATTGTACAATATTTAATTAGATTATAGTTCAGCGCCTGTGTAGATAGAGCTAGGTTGTGTGTGTGTGTGTGTAGGATCTATAAGTGTGTGTGCTTGTGTTTGTGTGTGTGTGTTAGTATAGGACGTGTAAGTGTGTGTGTGTGTGTGTGTGTGTGTACAAGTGTGTATGTATGAATGTCTCAATAGCGCAATTGTTAGAGGTGTAGACAACGTCATGAAGTTTTAAATGACAGAGCCTGAGGTGAATTGAACCCACATGGGTTTGAATCACAGCCGCGCTGATCTGAGAGTAAAATCTGGGACATTCACTGGACTGGCTACACGGAAAATGGTCTAAATTGCCTAACAGATTTGACATGTGGTATTAAAAGTGATAGATATCAACGTAGTTGATCATTTCACTATAATATGTGTTGTTATTATTATTATAATTATTATTATTGTGTTTGTCTAGGTTGTCCTTTCCTTCAGGTCATTCATCGTTTTCAATGTTTGTAGCCGTGATGCTGGGGGTATGATTTCCTTTACTGCTCTGAATTAATTAACTACTGTATTTTAAATTAATAATTAAGTTGATAATAATGATGATAATGATGATAATAGTAATAATAATAATGATAATAAAGATAAATAAATTGATAATTTATATTTAACTATTTGCAATTAATTAATAATAAGTAAGTCTTACACTGTTATAAATATTAAAAGTAAATGCTTGCAATTTTATTAGCTAAACCTTGCTATATCTTGCTTATTTAATGTGTTAATATTTCTAGTTGTATGTGTTAATATGTCTAGTTGTATGTGTTAATATGTCTAGTTGTATGTGTTAATATGTCTAGTTGTACCTGCACGTATGTGTTAATATGTCTAGTTGTACCTGCGCGTATGTGTTGTTATGTCTAGTAGTATGTGTTAGTATGTCTAGTTGTACCTGCACGTATGTGTTAATATGTCTAGTTGTACCTGCACGTATTGTTAATATGTCTAGTTGTATGTGTTAATATGTCTAGTTGTATGTGTTAATATGTCTAGTTGTATGTGTTAATATGTCTAGTTGTATGTGTTAATATGTCTAGTTGTACCTGCACGCCAGACTGACCTGGGGGGGATGTAGACTGGTAAAGCACTGCCTGCAGGCGGTCATGTTGTACGCCGCAGTGTTCGTCTGCGTGTCACGTGTCAGCGACTACAAACATCACTGGAGTGATGTGGTCGCAGGTGCCTTCGTCGGAGCCATAGTAGCCGTGCTAACGGTAGGATAATGTGTAGCATAGTAATTATTCTATATATATATATTATTCAGTATAATATCCCATAACTTTCCCTCAGAAAGATTTTAGTTCTTCAGAAAGATAATTTAGTTGGTGAGAGTTTAAGCCTCAGAAATTGCTACAAATTTTCTAAAATCCCGACTCTAGCGTAACAGGGATTCAAGAGAAGAAGATGATGATGATGATGATTTTATTCTTTCTTTCTGTATTGTATTCTCTTTCTTAAGTAAATAATTACTGTAGAGTAATTATTATATTATTCTTCAGTCTGTATATTTTGTATATATGATGTATCTTGATAAAAGATGAGGATCTTAATAAAAAGTAATGATAAAAATAATAATAAATAATAAAACTAATTAGTTTCTTCTCGTATCTCGTGCTGGAGTCAACAAAATAAATAAAATAAAATAAACTTATCAAGTAGCTCGTAGTGTGTTGACACACAGGCGACACTCTTTCAATGTTATACAGTGCACCGCTGAGGGTCACTTTGCCGAAAACCCTCTAGAATTTTTAGATTCTTCAGTATATTAACAAAAATTCTTAAGGTATGTTGACAAAAATTGGCATGAGCTTGACGAACTGGCTTATTTAGGAGGGCAATAAAAGCTGATAATGCTAAGGTTTACCTCAGTTTCCTCACCCGAAAGCAATGTCAGTGACGGGCGAGCCCAGGATTTGAACCAGGTTGCTGAACTGGTGCTTCATTTCTGAAATTAATGACAATTATTTTAAGGGGCTCATATTTTATGGGATAGTGTTTGAATAAAATAGATGAATATACTGTATGTATCTATCTCTCTCTTAGTGCACTGCCTACTGGCAGGTCCATGGTACATAACGCCTCCACTCTTCTCTGTCTTCCGCCTTCCTCTTCATTTCCACATATGAGTGGGTCTTAAATCATCTAACATACCTAATCTCGGCCTGCCCCTGCCTCTTTTTCCTTCCATTCTACCTTCTATGACCTCTTTTAATAAACCTTCCCCCTTAGAATGTGTCCTATCCATCTCTTCTTCCTATTTCTTAATACATTTATCAACTGTCTATCTGTGCCAACTCTCTCCAGGACTTCCTCATTTGTAACCTTTTGAGTCCAGCTAATCCTCTCCATTCTTCTCCAAATCCACATTTCCAATGCCTCCAGTTTCCTAATATCTTCCTTTCTTAAGGTCCATGTTTCACATCCATATAATAGCGTGGTCCAAACCAAAGTTTTCACTATCTTATCTTTGTGTCTTTCTTTAGACTTTTTGTTAATAGTTCTTTTCTACTACCAAAGGCCGCTTTTGTTTGTGCAATCCTACTGCATATTTCTGTCTCACATTTCCCATCATCGGTTATAGTATGACCCAAATATTTGAAACTCCTTACCTGTTCCAATTTCGTACCATTTATTGTGATATTAACTTCACCTTTATTATTGGACACTCTCATAACCTTCGTCTTTTTATATTAATCTTCATGCCATATCTTAGGGCCGTATCATTCAGCCTATCCATTATCTTCTGCAATCCAATCTCGCTGCCCGCTACCATTCCTTGGTCATCTGCAAATCGTACATCTTGTAACAAATTCCCTCCTACTTTTATTCCTTCTTCCAAGTCTTCCATGGCTTCCTCCATCATTGCCTCAGCGTAAATGTTAAACAGCAGCGGCGAATGCTACAACCTTATCTTACAACACGTCCATTTCACCTTCTTCTGAGTATTCTTGTTGGATTTTGATTACTGCTCTTTGATTCATGTACAAGTTCAAAATTAGTCTTCTATTATCTCTCCAGTCAATTCCTATTCTTTTTAAGATATTCATCTCGTTATCCAATCAATCCTGTCAAAGGCCTTCTCGAAGTCTACAAAGCATACAAAAACGTCATTACCATATTCTAAGCTTCTTTCGCAAAGAACCCGCATTACTCTTATTGCGTCTCTTGTGCCGCATCCTTTCCTTTATGTACGTATATATATATATATATATATATATATATATATATATATATATATATATATATACACTATACATGAATGTATGTTTATTATAAGTATTTTGTATATGAAGTCTGGAATGAGTGTTGCTGGATAGCATAAAGTTCCGCTCATATAGAAATTTTTACTAATTTAGATATTAGTTTAAATATAATTGTTCTTAGCTTATGGTTACAATTGAGCTCTTCCTTAAAGTAGTCTCGAAGACCGAGTTCGGCCATGACACTGCTATATAAGTTTTTGTTGTTAATAATAATAAAAATAATACATGTATATATATATATATATATATATATATATATATATATATATATATATATACATATATATCTTCTTCAGTGCACTGCCAAGTGGCAGGTTCAAGCTACATATTCATACTCAAAGTCTGCTTTCTCACTCCATAAGAGCACTCCTTAGACCAACAAGTTAATCCCTTCACAAAGTCTATGCCTTATCCATACCTTATGTAGCCTATAGCTTGGGAAAAATATGGCTTCTGAGGTGGTTTCCCGTTGCCTTCCTCAGTTTGGTGGATTAATTACCATTTAATAGTGGGGGAAAAAATTCATGGTGAGGTGGATCCCCTCTTGCCATCCTCAGCTCCTGCCTTTAGTCGCCTCTTACGTACATGCGGCAGATTGTTTGCGGTTGCCCTATTCTGCAGTGGTCCTACCACGCCCGAACACAACACGGGGAATATATATATATAATATATATATATATATATATATATATATATATATATATATATATATATCATATTTTATTGGGTATTATTTATTATTTGTTGTTAATCTATTTGTTCAATTATGAATCATCTATCACACTACCACTGCTGTTTCAGGTGCTCTACGTGTCGAACTGGTTTAGAAAAACACCGCGAGTGGTAGAGCTGACCAACGACGCCATTCTCTCTCAAAACCTGCCCGACTAGCCCGTCCCGTCTACTCTATGCTTTCTGCTCTCTTCACCGTCGAAGCTTGTGGATACTAGTGGCTGACGCTGTCAAGTTCTGCACTCTACGCAAATTAGCTCACGATACTGAAATGACTGAGGGCATATTTTGGTTTTGGGAACATTTTTCCGGCAAACCAAAAGTTCAACCAAAACTATCTAAAAACTGTATAGTTCTCAGATATTCAGCTCTCATATTTTGGTTTGAGGCATATTTTGTCCTAAACCAAAAGTTCAACCAAAGAGTATGAAAAATATGTAGCCTTCAAAATATGAAGCTCTCATATTTTGGTTTAAGGCAAATTTTGACCTAAACCAAAAGTTCAACCGAAAGAATAAAAAAAATCTATAGCCCTCAAAATATGTTGCTCCAGTTAGATATATTGATGAAGTCAAGAGTTCTAAAGGTCATTTATGGGCTAAATACTTCGTTGGACGTTATGGATTTTATCAACCGTGCTGGAGGTTAAGTATAGGATATATTTTAGAAAGATCATTGTTTAACATGATGATTGTTTAACAGTTGGTTGTGTGAGTGTATCTGCAAACACTCACACAACCAACTGTTAAACAATCGTATGTTATATCAACACGTCTGTCGTACGCAGATTAAGACATTTTTAGCATCACTGTACTGCATTGTAGCATCCTCAATGTAGAATGTCTCAATAGCGCAATGGTTAGAGGTATAGATGACGTCATGAAATTTTAAGTGACAGGTCCTGAGGTGAATTGACCCTCGTGGGTTTGAATCCCAGCCGCACTGATCTGAGAGTAAAATCTCGGACATTCACTGGACTGGTTTTACGGAAAATGGTCTAAATTGCCTAACGATATAAGCGTGTGGTATTAAGAGTGATAGATATCAACACAGTTGATCATTTCACTATAATGCGTGTTTACTTTTTTAGGATATAATTTAGAAAGATCTTTGATGACTGTTTTAACTATTGGTTGTGTGCATGTATGCAGGTGTAATATCTGTGCCTTTTTGATGATTGTTTTAACTTTTGGTTGTGTATGCAGATGCAATATCAGTGGCTGTCGTTCACGGACTAAGAAATTTTTAGCAACACTGTACTGCACTGGAACGTCCTATGTTTACTATTCAACGGTCCTATGTTTACTATTCAATGGTCCTATGTTTACTATTCAATGGTCCTATGTTTACTATTCAATGGTCCTATGTTTATTATTCAAGGGTCCTATGTTTACTATTCAATGGTCCTATGGCTTCTAAAATACATTTCTCTTTTATTTAAAAATAAGAACTCTCGAAAAATTTACAAACGCAGAAATAATTAGATAAATTTAATATTTCTAGTAGTGATTCATATGTATTTGTAAGTTTATTTTATCTTATATGGCAACAGGTCTATATTAGTTAGAAGCAGTTGAAAATGAATGTAGCATGGCAGCATGATGCGTAAATACATGTGGGTATCATTTACAAAACAGCTTCGTTAACCTATAAGTCCATCACCACTCCTGGATAAACTTGTATGTCTCACTTAATTAAAGTGATGCAGCCTGCTGTTACTCGGTCTTCTAAATTAATTACTCTTGTGAGAACTAGCTTACCTTCGTGCTCTAAGCTATCTAATCGTTCTTTCCAGCATGCTGCACCACAGATCTGGAATTCTCTTCCATCCAATCTTCGGAAATCTTCGATTTAATCACATCGGCCTTTGCTTTCCTATGAGCAGTTCCATAGGCAGTTGAAGACCTATCTGTTCCGTCTCTCTTTTCCATCCAGTGTCCATGAGCGGCGACCTGCGCCTAAACCTCCTTTTCTTTCATTCCCTTTACTTAGGACTGATTATCTGGATTTTGGAATTTGCACCGTTTTTGGACCTTCTTTTTGCTCGCAGGCTTGATTTTGTCTCAATAGTGCTCGATGTTGTCATTGATGACTGTACCACTGTAATTGTTGTTATTGTTATTATGGTATATCACCGTCTAAACGACTAAACTATGCAATATGATGATTTATTGTTTTAAGGCAGTAGAAACATGAATCAACTGTTGTCACAGATAATTCAGAATTGAGACTGGGGGCCTATTCAGAAATTCTTTCTCAAATTCTGTTTCATTTTTTAATTTTTTTCATTGTAGTTTTTTGGCTATTCTTGGTTTTCTTTCCTTTCGTGAAATTCATCATCAAACTTTGCTGTGAGGATCTTGCAAATATCATTTAAATTTATTTGATCTTGCAAACATCCATCAGGTGTTGAAGTGTGTTTAGTGGTATACAAGTAAAAGTGTGGCCTGTGGCCACTTAATAATTGATGTTTTATTTCCTACTGTTACATATCTCATATTTACTAGCTGTTATTAGGTATATTGGACGTGTTCATTGTCATAGATTCTGATTTTATTGCACAGAAATATTGGACTACTCTAAATGTGAATTTCTAAATGATAAATATTTATATACAGCCTATATACATGTATTTTATACTTGTTGAGTAGAGGTTATGCTTAGTATTTTACGCATAAAAAAGCAAAGTTTAACTTTGTGCTTATCTTTCATTCATAGTCACGTGAAAATGTTGTTTGTTGTGTGTATCAATTGTCAACTTTCTATGTACACGGCTTTATTTCCACAGAATTGATAACAGGGTATGTTACGAAGTCGTTTTAGATTTCAGTATCTATGCAATTGCTTCGTTTACTGTTTCTATATTGTATTGATGTGCTTAGCCAGTGATTGGCTGGAGTCAGTGGCGATGTAGGCTAAGATACTCGACCACGAATCAGTATGTGCTGGGTTCAAATCCTGTCTCGTCCATCACTGACGTCGCTTTCGAGTGAGGAAACTGACGTTAACATTAACTTTACCAGCCTTTTGGTAATTGTAGGTTAACTATGCCTAATACAAAATGTACTAGTATATGTGCCAAATAAATGCCAATAAATGGTTCAGTAGTTGATAGCTCGATTATCTAGTATTATGGATCATAGAGACTGCTTTACAGAAAGAGCTTGACTAATGACGTCTAGGAACGACGTCAGGCAGATGATGATGATGACGAATCATCATCATCATCTTCTTCCTTGAATGCTAGTTGAACTAGGGTCGGGTTTTAGAAAATTTTGTAGCAATTTCTGGAACCTTGGCGCTCGCCAACCTAATATCCTTTTCCAATAGCCTGAATACTATTACATGGGTAACATTAATGTTATTTATGTAGGCTAATAAACTCAATAAACCATTCTGTAATTTGTGTAATATAATTATTACAGAAAATTTAAATTTGAATGTTTGAGTCATGCATACAAATGTATATGTTGCAGAAATGCTCTTATGTCGTAAGAAAATTAATGTCCAGTATTTATTAAAGCTCAAATTGCTAAGTTTGACACCTCTATTGAATGCCATCAGAGACGGCCTAGCTTGAGGATGAATGTTTTTTTCTGTAATTTAGAAGTAAACTTTGATATTGGTTCGTGCCATTCCGGTGAACTTACTAGTCGTACGCGGTGTATGTTCTAAATTCAATGGCGGAATTTAGCAGCATTCTTGCAGCTTACAATGTCATTAATATCTTGGAATTTGAACTGTGTGTATCTGGAACCAGAGGCAGATGATAAACCAATGAACAAGTGATTACTACTTAGATTCTAACTACTTAGAGTCTATGGTTTAATAATACTATGGTTCCCTTTTCTACTGTGGTTCAATGGTTCAATAATATTATGGTTCACTTTTCTACCGTGGTTCAGTCGTTCAATAATACTATGGTTCCCTTTTCTACTGTGGTTCAATGGTTCAATAATATTATGGTTCAATGTTTTACTGTGGTTCAATGGTTCCATAATACTATGGTTCACTTGTCTACTGTGGTTCAATGGTTTAAGTAATCTGTGGTTTACTCTTTTTAAGTATTTCACAGGTTCAACTGTTTCAAATGTGCCACTGGTTCAGATATATACTACTGTGTGGCAATCAGCCATGTTCATGTCGCATTCTTAGTTTGTTACGTTTCTGTTGTGTTACGTTCCTGTTGTGTTACTTTTCTGATGTGCTACTTTTCTGGTGTGTTACGTTTCTGTTGTGTTACGTTTCTGATGTGCTACGTTTCTGGTGTGTTACGTTTCTGATGTGTTACTTTTCTGATCTGTTACGTTTCTGATGCGTTACTTTCTGTTGTGTTACGTTTCTGAATGTGTTTACGCTTCTGCTGTGTTACGTTTCTGATGTGTTACGTTTTTGTTGCGTTACGTTTCTGAATGTGCTGTTTTGGTCTGCCTCATTGAATGTGTTGTTCTTTAGTGTATTGCATACCTGAATGTAGAATTCTGGTTTTAATTCCTCAGATTCTTTCTATTCATTTGCTTGTATTCCTATGTCCTGCTTTGGCATTTTCTATATAAACTTAGGCTCATAAGCTATGCGTCATATCCTAGCTTCTGCTGCTAATTCGTACACACTGATTTAAGATTGTAGTTACGTGCTTTTAACTTTTAACCTTTTAGCTCACTCTGGTCTACTCCACATGCGTTTAAACAACGTAACTACGGGGAGTTGAGCCATGTGCCCCCCACCCCCCGCGAAATAATAAATCCCGGTTTTACCCCACAGCTGCCTGTATATGACGTCATCAATTGTTGTGGACTCGTACTATTGACGTCATCAATGGTAGTAAGCTCATGCTATTGACGTCATCAATTGTAGTGAGCTCGTACTATTGACATGACGTCATCAATGACAGTGAGCTCGTACTATTGACGTAATCAATGATAGTGAGCTCGTACAGTTGACGTCATCAATGATAGTGAGCTCATACTATTGACGTCATCAATGATAGTGAGCTCGTACTATTGACGTCATTAATGATAGTGAGCTCGTACTATTGACATGACGTCATCAATGGTAGGAAGTTCCTACTATTAACGCCTGGTTACTTTAATTATTTGTATAACTTTGTACTTGCTTCGTTTATCCATTGCTTGTAACCTGCTTGTATCGAATAACTTGTAATCTACCAGCATGCACACTTTTGATGAAGTTTACTTGTTTGTATCGAATAACTTGTAATCCAGCGATGAATCACACATTATTGCATATAAACCCGTGTATATTGAGTAACTTGTAATTTACCATTATATATCTAAACTGTATAGAGCCCTACTCTCTCTTTCTCCAAGTGCACTGCTAACAGGCAGGTCCATGGTATATAACGCCTTTCACTCATCTCTATCTTGCGTTTTCCTCCTCTTGTCCACATACAGTTGGATCTTTAAATTATCTATAACATTCCTTTTGATAAACCATTAAATTGGAGGATTCTGCTTATGACGAGGTGGGCCCCCTATGTCTTCCTCAGCTTCGACTAACATTTACTGGGCAGGGGCGTCATTCCCTGAGAACACAATCCTGTTTACCCTACTGTAGGAAGTAAACCTGTGTGGATAGCATAACTTGTCATCTACTTGCGTGCACAAATTGTAGGACGACGTGTGTTATACATGTAGCTATGTTATAGGAAATTATTTTAATCATTTCATATTTGCTTATGAGACACTTATAATATGTAATATATGGTTTTATATGATCTTATGGTTTATGTTAGAAGCGCTTTTGTTACAATATACATGTACAGTATATCAATGACTTAAGTATGGATTTGCTATAGTGTATATATAGTGTATATATATATATATATATATATATATATATATATATATATATATATATATATATATATATAATATATGTATACATATATATATACAGTATATTATATATATATATATATATATATATATATATATATATATATATATATATATTTCACGTGTTGTGTCAGGGACACTGAAGAATAGACCTACCATAAACTGCATGTGTCGTAAGAGGCGACTGAGCAAGAATTGAGGAAGGCAACGGGAACCACCTCATAAGTCATATTATTCCCAAGTTATAGGCTACATTAATGTGCGGATAAGGCATAACCTTTTGTGAATGGATTATCTTGTTTATCAATGGAGCGTGAAAGCAAACTTTTGAGTAAAAGTAAGGTTAACGTCAGTTTCCTCACTCTAAAGCGATGTCAGCGACAGGGGAGCCCATGATTTGAACCCCGCGCATACTGATCCGCGGTCGAGTATCTTACCGACCGCGATAGTAGGAATGTATACATTTGAACTGCTACTTGGAAGAACACTAGAGATGTAAATCGATGTGTAAGAAGAGCTGGATAGGACCCATTCAAGGGGGAAATTCTATTAATAGTGGTCATATAAGGTATGGAATGGAAGGAAAGAGAAGCAGAGGAAGACCGAGATTAGGAATGTTAGATGATTTAAAGATCCACTCACATGTGACATCAATAGAAAAGCTAAGGTTAACGTCAGTTTCCTCACTCTAAAGCGATGTCAGTGACGGGCGAGCCCTGGATTTGAACCCTGCACATACTGATCCGCAGTCGAGTGCCCTACCGACTTCGTCACTGGCTCCAGAAATCGAAAAGAATTGAAAGCGGAAGACAGAGAAGATCAAATGAGGGCTCTATATGCCATGGACCGACCAGTGTATGCCATGGGCCTGCCAGTAGGCAGTACACTAAAAGAGAGCTAAGGATTTTGTCCGTTTCAGTATAGCTAGCCCACATTAGGGTGCTTCGAGCGACTGGGTTGAGTCTCCGTAGGCTCCTTAACTAAAAATAAAACACGAGCGTGCTACCA
>CAJHZI010000487.1:617500-670344 GCA_905160935.1 Enchytraeus crypticus | reverse complement strand
CAAATTCCCAAATAAATCCAAATTAAATTAATTAATTTAATTTAATTTAAATAAAATTCCAATTAAATTAATTCCCAATTAACGAGCTAAAGTCCATTTAACTCCTATCCGAAAATATTGTACAATTGATGCATTTAAAATGTCAAACCTACTAATTTCTCATGTAAAACCCAATAGAGGCTTAAGTGTATTGAAAGTTTAAAATATGAATAGAGAATTTTTTAATCTAGTGATCATCTTAATTAATATCTTATTTTTTCAGTGTCTACGGTTGTCAGATATCTCGTACTAAACGAGTATATTACAATAAAATTCCAGAATAATTGAAATGAATCTAATCATAAATAATAACGTATCAGAAAGCCTGTTGACTATCATTACTCTTCAGCATTGCAATATTTAAAATGAGAAGAAAAATCGTGGGTCTAGTAGACTGATACTCTTATGCGCAAACTCACTATTCCGGCTGAAAATCCCACTCTTCCATTTCTCGCTTTAATCTCTGTTTGTTTTTAGTGTTTCCGGCGGTCTCTTTCTGCAATCTCTCTAGTCTTCTCCTAGCTAAGACAATAAAGTAATAGCTCTATTTATTTGATTTTTTATTATCTGCTTCTTTATTGAAATGCTAACACCTTCTCTTCCGGCGAAAGCATTACTAGAAAGTGGAATGCCACAAACAAGTCGTATACAGCTAGAGCAACAAGTAAACATCTAAATCTTTGGTCTGTAAGTCAATAAATCAATTAAGGGAATCGCAATAATTTGTGAAATTGTTAATTAAATTATATAACTATATTATTATTATTATTACTTCCTCAGATGTGATTGAGTACAATCAGAGATGATATCGAACTACAGCAAGTATAAAAGATAATATAAAGAAATATAAAAGATTACACAACATACGTATCAACAAAATTTCGTATATAGGCTACATGGTGCACTGTGGTGTTTTTGGAAACAGAATACCAAATTTGATGCTCAAGGAAGATAAATATCACAAACGATGCGATATATTTTAGTTAAGAGAAATTATTTATTTATTTATTTTCTTCAAGAAATTAATTATTGAAGTAGTTAAATTATTTCATTGAAACTGCTCTAATCCCGAAAGCCATAACAGTTTGATCTAGCATTCATAGTAAAAATTAACTCCAGTTGTAAAATCTGATAGATTGAGTGTGTCTGTAGATATCAAATTTATTTCTATATACAAGTACATGTACAAGTATGCGTATTCGGGATGGATAATGTATACTGAATCCGCTACTGTTAGTATATCTAATAAGGACTCGTTTCCTAAACAGAAAATAAAAGTGCTACACAATTTATTTAAATACTCTTCCAAATGTTATTCACATATCCAACTATTTCATGTTTCTAAACTTTTACGAGCCGGTAGAGCTTTCAGGGTTAGTAGTATGGTAAATGGGCTCTGGGAGGAGCTGCGGCTGTAAATTTCTCTTTGTTGTTCCTGGCAAATATTCACTACCGACTAGTACCGAGTTACACTGATTACAGTTCTACAGCATCAAATCCGCCTGATTTCAATTTGCTTTTAGCATATAGGTCAATGTGATCATCAGAGTGTGGAATGTCGATATTGAAAACTCTAAGCTGATCCGGCTACACAATGGGTCAAGTGCTAGACTGAAGATATGTAGGTGCAGGATTCAAATCTAACTCCTGCCCAGTCAGTATTATATAACGAGACATTGGCTTTTTGAAACGGTGTGGTTTATTTAATTGCTAACGTTCTGCAGTAACCTATTCCACCACCAACGTTTCTTTAGATATCTCATTATCATGACATAATTTCAATACTTAAACGACTTATATTAGTAGAATCTCCTCCGCAACGATTCAACGATCCCACCTACATATCTTCAGTCTAGCAGTCTAGTTACTAAAGTTTATTGCGATACCAAGCACTTATAAACTATAAATTAGGCTATCGGACACTGAACTTGAATCATTCTAAAAGAAATCAAAGCTGAACTTATGTTTTTGTTCTTCCTAGATATGGGACTATAGCATTTACAGAATATGACACTGCGATACCGTCTCTGAAATCACTTTTTTTTAAAAACGATATTGGAAAAGTATTATAGAAAAGTACGAAAAAGATTGTTAAGAGGATTAATTTTTGTGAAGAGGATTAATGTCGAATACGTTGATACGGTGCTCTTAAAAACCGGTACATTTCAAATTTACTTGAATATTGTAATAGATCTACTATTTGGAAATTGGAAGCATTTATAGACACGTATGACATTTAGTCATATGCATGATAACGTAAAGCGATTAACTAAAATTACGAGACTAGAAAGCATACATTTATATTCAGTTAAAAAGAAACAATACATTTTCTGCAAAACTACATTTTGTAACATATTTATTCAGAAATATAATTATAGGTTAACAATATCCTCACAATACATGGATTGCTCAGAGCTATTAACGGTATTTTCCCGGTTAGTTCGGTTTTCTTTTCAAACCTACTCGAATATATCAAGGAGTCCTCCAGGACTCTATCCTGAGGTATGAAAAATAGTCACTTTTATACATTTACTATTTTATATTTATTCTTTAGACTTTTTGTTTAAAGTTCTTTCCTATTACTAAGTATAAATTTTGTAAAATATACAAAAAGTATTGGTGACTTTGTTCCGTAAACTTATTAAAAGACAATAAATATGAATGACTGTATATATGATGTAGATGTGATGTAAATTAAGTGAGAATAACTTTGTTAACATTTTATAATTTTACCGTTTAATAATTTAACAAGTCAACTTTATCACATTGAGATCTCTATTCAAACAATAATTATTGCTATCAGTATATTCTGGTAGCGAAAGTTCCTACACTAATACTATTTGCTTTAGTAAAAATTAAAAATATTACAAATACATGTATATGTAACATAACAGTAATATAGCGTACACGTATAAACATGTTTTCTTGTAAATAAAGAAAAACCTACTACACCAGAGGGTCCTAGCTTATAATTTATATTATGCACTTTCAAGTTCATTGTTTTATTCGCCCTCTCGGTGTAGCAATATTATAATATATAGCAAAAGCGACAACAAGCGCATGCCAGAGAAAAACTGGTCAAAAAGTTGGCTCGTGTGTTAATTTTGTTTTTGTATTTATTTTGTAGCTAGTTAGCCTGCAGACGTTTTGTTGAACTCTTTTGAACTGATGTGCTTAATGTAGACCAAATGAGACAGTTTCAACATTCATTTGTCACATCTGACGTATCTGCTAAGATTATTGAATCGAGTATCGAAACCAAACAGAGGGCGCATCCGCTAACGACAGAAAACTCGCAAGCTAATGGCTCAGTGTGTTGACATTATGGACCCGATCAACAACGTGCAGACAACAGAATGACTGAAGAATAGCAATGATACTCGACCTAGTAAAGCCCAGTAGATTTTAGTTTTCTGTCGAGATAGTATTTTAGTCATGCTTTTATTAGATTATGATTTCCCCGTATTGCGTCCGGGTTGTTTGAAGAATTGACCAACCGGTGACTGCACGTGTCGTAGAAAGCGACTAAAGCACTAAGATCCATACCTACGTCAGAAAGGGTTTTCGGTTGGTGAGCGCCTAGGCTCCAGAAATTGCCACACAAATTTAAACGAATGGAAATGTCTCAAATAGCGGATTGGCTGGTGGTGTGGTGCAGGAAAGAGAGGATTTGAGACAGTCTATTTGTATCGCGACCCTGGTTAAACTAGGATTCAAAGGAGGATGATGATGATGTTGATGTCATTAGATGTAAGGTTTTGACTTTAGATAAAGTGTTCATCACTCCTGTTGTTACTAAATGCTTATAAAGATTTTATTTTAAGTTGTTATTAATGTTTATTTGTAGAAATAACTGGTTACTATTGACGAAATAAAGATATAAATGAAGGGAGTTCTGAATGACGCCAAAAAACAAATGTTGACAAATGTTTCCATGTAATGTACTTTTCAGTAAGGACGTGGTTACGACTAGTGAAGGACAAATCCAAAGTAAACGTTTAATTAAAATGTAATTTTATTTGGATCGATATTTTAAAAATAAAATGCAGTTACATTCGTGTTATTTGAATCAGAATCAATGTTTATACAAAATAACATTAGATAGATACATATATTCACCAAATATATTTAACGAAAATGCATCATGATTGCAGGATGCAAAAATGATTGATGTCTAAAAACAGCTAATGAAAATTAGATGCCTTAGAGTCTATATGATACAAGTTACTAGAAAAAGTGGGTTTGAGGTTTCCTTAGGAACCCTTCTGCCATCCAGCAGGACACTCTAAACTTAATATGAAATAACTCTTGAAGAGAATCATGATATATGATTGTGTTTATCATACGATTTTATGCTATAAATATCTTTTGTTTCGTCACACGTTAAAAGCAACAACTGGTAAAGCTAACGTTTACGTTATCTTCCTCACTCGAAAGCTGTGTCAGTGACGGGTGAGCTAAGGATTTGAACCCGCACATACTGATCCGCGATCGAGTATCTTACCGACATCGCCACCGGCTGCAGCCTGTATGCTACAAGGGAGCTTTAGAGGGAACAGAACTTTTAAGGTAACGGAAGCATATAATTAAGAAGATTATTTTAACAAGCTTACCAATAAATGTGCATTTTATATTTATATCCAGAGTGTTACACAGACAAAAGAAAAATAAACAATAACGGTAGCCTACTACCATTTTAAAATATTTCCTAGGGTAATGCACCCATTATAACATTAATCTATTATAGTTTTTAAAATAAAATATAAGATTTGCGTCAGGTTCACTAAACAATGTTACACCGAGAACAAAATATTGAATTAGGATTCATATGACAGATGTGATAAACCTAAATCTGAAAAAACAAGTTTACAGGTAGTCAAATATATTTTAGAATTTTCACGCCATTATTATTATTCTCTTCTATTGTCAATTTTGCTCCATCCATTCCACGCATATTTGAAAAACTAAATATTCAAGTTTAAAAAAACTTGATTAATGCAAAAACCTGTAGGTATTGCTTTATATTGATCCATTTTGACGCTATACTCGACTTAATCCATTACATAGCTGATTTCAAAACCATACATTTATTAGAGCAGATAAATATTTTAAAGAAAGTAAACACTCACTATAATAAAATGATCAACTATATTGATATCCATCACTTATAACATCACATGTTTAAACCGTTAGGCAACTTAGTAAATTTTCTGTGTATCCAGTCATACGAATGTCCAAAATATTTTACTTTCAGATTAGCGCGGATTGGAATCGAACCCACGAGAGTTCAAATCACCTTAGGATCTGTCATCTAAAATGTCATGATAATACCTGACGCCTATAAACACTGCGCTATTGCGACATTCTAATGTGAAATCTGTAGCGTTTTTCGTCGTTGATTTCATAATACTACAATAATAATAATTATTATTATTATAATTATTATTAATATTATTATTATAATATTTGGTCAAGGTATGGATGTGGTTCTCAACACCCAGTGCTCGAACCTAGAGAGAGCCTCCAGCCGGTTAAAGCTCATCTCCTCGCACGATGCTTTAACAATAATGCGAAGCAGCGTAGACTGTTCAAAACTGATATACATCTTGTGGGCTTCTCCATGTGCGGGCCATCCAATGTTGCAGTCTTTTGAGTTCATCCTGCGAAAGTCCCTAAGTGACACCGTTAACGTTAATATTAACGACAGTCAGTGGATCCAAGCAAGTCTGCCCATTTGCTATGGAGGGCTAGGTATTCGTTCTGTCTCGTCGCTGGCACCTTCTGTCTTTGGGCTTCTGCCGCGGGGACAAGCGCTTTACAGGACTCGATCCTTTCATGCTCTACTCAGTTCACCGATGTAGAGGTAGCCAGGGTTCAATGCATTTGGGCTGCTCTATCCTCATCGGAAGCGCCTATTGGAATGGTGTCTAAGTCCATGAAGGCTTGGGACTCTAAAATCTTTGGCAGTGCGCACTCTGAATTCCTCGCGAAGGCGTTAATCCCACAAGAAAAGGCCCGTCTGATTGCTGTTTCTACTCCTCATTGTGGTGACTGGTTGAAAGCCTTGCCTTTATCTTCCTGTGGCCTCCGCCTGGTTGACGAGGCAGTCAGAGTAGCGGTTGGTCTTCGGCTGGGCTCTTTGTGAGCCACACAACTGTGTCTGCGGAGCATCGATCAGTGCTCTGGGCACTCACGGCCTGTCGTGCATGCGGAGCGCTGGCAGAATCAGCAGACACCGGTATCTGAATGATCTGGTATGGCGTGCTCTAACTCGCGCAAATAGTCCGGCCATAAAAGAGCTCCAGGGATTGAGCCGCTCGGATGGGAAACGAGCGGACGGTGTATCTCAAAATCCTTTGGCAGGAGGCAAGTGTATCAGCTGGTATGTCACTGTGACGGATACATTCTCAGCAAGTAATCTCAGCCTTTCATTCGCTGCTGCTGGCTCAGCTGCTGAAGCCGCTGCCAATAGGAAGACACTTAAATATGCCACAGTCTCTAGCAGCTACATCTTCCTGCTAATTGCTTTTGAGACATTGGGCCCCACCAACTCTGCCGCGTCTGACTTCATAAACGAATTACGCAGGAGAACCAGTACTATCACAGGCAACCAGCGCGAAAAGGCCTTTCTATGGCAGCTTCTATCTATCGCACTCAAGCGTTTTAATGCTGTCTGCGTTCGTGGCACATTGGCGAATGCGGTCTCCCAGAGCCTAGAGGAACTATTTTAAATATTTTTTCATCTTTCTTTTAATTAAATAAAGTTTTTCTTTTATCTTATATTTTAGCCCAGGCCTTATACAGACCAGGGCATTAAAATAATAATAATAATGATAATAATAATAATAATAATAGTAATAATAATAATAATGAGTTGACTTTATTAATGGCATAGGCAGACTTATTGCAGAGCAAACCGGCAATAAGCAAGATACATCTTTTCTTTGGCAAAGGCTTTCCATGACTTTGCAAAGATTTAATGCAGTCTGCTTCAACAATTCTTTTAAGCCGATTGATAACCTCGAGTAGCCGGGCGGCGATTCAGCACGTATTGCTGGAATCGTTTTTATCAAACCCCAGGTTCTTTACACCGGGGTAAAATATTTATATAATAATAATAATAATAAATAATAATAATAATAATAATACATAATACATAAGCAACCTACGGGTTAAACCTGTGGTAGTTAAAGATACAGATATCATTGTAATGATCATGATTATAACTTCATTATAAGGTGTGCTAAGATACAGTGCTTTGTGTAAATGATAGATTCTAGGTAATATTCCTACTTAGTCTTTATAATTAAACTTTTCATTACCTTTGTAATTTTTAATTAATTTGTTCATATCCATTTGGCTTATATATTTTAGTTTTTACTTTTCTAATCCAGTTCCTCCTAACAACCGAATAAATTGCAATCAATCATAAATATTAACTTCGAAGATTCGCAATTTCCTAAATTATACTCACAATGACATACATTTTAAGTATAAAATGTCAAATTGTTATCTCAAAGTAAGTTCATCCGCGTACCATGATCCTTGAAGTCTATCTCGAGTAGCCCATCAAAAAGCGCATCCCATTCTATTTAATTAATCGAAAACTAAATATAAAGGTCAGGTTTAACGTCAGTCTCCTGCCTCGGAAGCACTTCAGGGTAGTGGCTGGCACTGGATGAAAGAGAACACACTGGATAGTTTTACCAATAAGAAAATATGCAAGCCATGATAGAGAAGACTCTGTGAAGCTCAATCTAAAGCTAACAATAATAATAATAACAATTTTTATAGCGAAATGATCAACTATGTTGATGTCTGTTACTTTTATACCACATTCCTATACCGTTAGACAACTTAGTTCATTTTCAATGCAACCAATCTTGTCAATGTCCGAGATTTTACTTCCAGTTCAGCGATAATAATCCCAAAATAATAATAATGATCATCATCATCATTATCATCATCATCAACATCATCTTCATCATAATCATCATCATCATCTTCTTCTTGCCATGAATCCCAGTATAACTAAGGTCGAACACAATACAATAATAGTAACAATATAAAACAATTCCTAATATAGATACAATCCCTTACAGAAAACGTCATTCTTGTGATATATTACAAATCCTGGCAACTAGGAGACCCCACTGATTCCATCGATTAATGACAAGGTGTAACTTAATTATAAGAACTTATTCTCTCTGATCAGAAAACCGAGTGTGGAGAGCAGATGACTAATTGATGCTCGATCAATGGAATTCTATCAGCTTAACATCGTAGAATTTTGTTGGCTATAACTCTGATAATGAATTTTATTTTTATAATCGAAGATAATTTTTGTACTGTGAACTGTTTGTTTTAAATTTAATTTTAACCTTTTTGGTATGCGTCAGAGCCTTGGGGCCTGTTTGTCAATTTTGCACTACATTCAATGCCTGGTGTGCAATGTCATTGTGATTTTCGTGAACTAAATACCTATCTACATGTACTACAACTCTGTGGACTGGGGCAGGTTTGTTGATTACGGTGGATGACCTACAGTACATGTATATGTTGCCACCTTACAAGAAAAGAAAATGTCACATACCTGTATTCCACTCTTAGCTAATAAAAATAAGCCATCGATGACGTTAATAATATAATTATATAATAATATTTATAATAAATTTTATAAATGTAATTACATGTATATAAATTATATATATATATATATATATATATATATATATATATATATATATATAGACCTATATATATATATTTTTTAAATTTTATTAGAAAATGTAAGAATAAAAGTTAGAAATGACAATTTTGAAGGAAAAAAATGTAATACCAACACAGGAGTTCCTCAAGGAGACCGCTTAAGTCCTATATTATTTACTTTAAATCTAGCCATAGCTCTAAATGCAAAAGAAGATAATAATATACCAGTAGAAATACATGATCATACATATTGGAATAAAAACAAACATGAGAAAATAAATATAGAAACAATAGATCAGTAGTTTGCCGATGATATAAGATGGATTATTTTTGGAAATAACAAATCTAATGAACTAATAGAATATGTAGAAAATAGATGAAAAAGCAGAGATTTACAGATAAATAAAGATAATATAGAGAAAATAATTATACCAAACACAATAGATGATATGCAATGGCAAAATACTAAATACTTGGGTAGTATGCTAGAATCAGAAAAAGATTTAAGTCAAAGGAAAAAATTAACAATGATGGCAATTAATAAATATAAATATAAACTAAGAAGTAAAAAATTCAGCTTGAAAAAAAGAATTAAATTATTTAATATATATATCAAATTTCTCTCTATATCATGGTGAACTAAAAGTAAAAAGTAATGGAAAGTAATATAAAAGTCATGGAAAGTAATATAGATATATTTCAAATAAAACTATTGAGAATCATATTAAATATAAAATACCCACACATAATTATCAATACGGACCAATATGACAGAACACAAGAAAAACCATGGAGTGAATTAATAAAATTCAAAAGACTCAGTTGGATAGGACATATGCTAAGATTGGATAAAAGTACTCCAGTCAGAAAAGCTCTAAATTATAGAATAACAAATAATAAAATGAAACTAGGTATGGGAAATAAATATACTTTAATTAAATAATATAATAAAGACATAAAACATATAGACACTAAATATAATCTAGCACAGAGTCATGTTTATGATCTTGCCCAGGACAGGTATCAGTGAAGACAGAAGGTAAAGGAAGCTGCTCTGGTGTCCACAAAGTGACGTTACGCAGATAAAAGAAGAAGAAGATATATATATATATATATATATATATATATATATATATATATATATATATATATATATATTTATATATATATATATAATATTATATATCTCTCTCTTAGTGCACTGCCTACTGGCAGGTCCATGGTACATAACGCCTCCACTCTTCTCTGTCTTCCGCCTTCCTCTTCATTTCCACATATGAGTGGGTCTTTAAATCATCTAACATACCTAATCTCGGCCTGCCCCTGCCTCTTTTATCTTCCATTCCACCTTCTATGACCTCTTTTAATAGACCTTCCCCCCTTAGAATGTGTCCTATCCATATCTTCTTCGTATTTCTTAATACACTTATCAACTGCCTGTCTGTGCCAACTCTCTCCAGGACTTCCTCATTTGTAAACTTTTGAGTCAAGCTAATCCTCTCCATTCTTCTCCAAATCCACATTTTCAATGCCTCCAGTTTCCTAATATCTTCCTTCCTTAAGGTCCATGTTTCACATCCATACAATAGTGTGGTCCAAACCAAAGTTTTCACTATCTTTATCTTTGTGTCTTTCTTTAGACTTTTTGTTAATAGTTCTTTTCTACTACGAAAGACCGCTTTTGCTTGTGCAATCCTACTGCATATTTCCGTATCACATTTCCCATCATCGGTTATAGCATGACCCAAATATTTGAAACTCCTTACCTGTTCCAATTTCGTACCATTTGTTGTGATATTAACTTCACCTTTATTATTGGACACTCTCATAACCTTGGTCTTTTTTATTTTAATCTTCATGCCATATCTTAGGGCCGTATCATTCAGCCTATCGATTATCTTCTGCAATCCAATCTCGCTGCCCGCTACCATTCCTTGGTCATCTGCAAATCGTACATCTTGTAACAAATTTCCTCCTACTTTTATTCCTTCTTCCAAGTCTTCCATGGCTTCCTCCATCATTGCCTCAGCGTAAATGTTAAACAGCAGTCGGCGAAATGCTACAACATTGTCTTACTCCACGTCCTATTTCACCTTCTTCTGAGTATTCTTGTTGGATTTTGATTACTGCTCTTTGATTCATGTACAAGTTCAAAATTAATCTTATATCTCTCCAGTCAATTCCTATTCTTTTAAAGATATGCATCATCGTTATCCTATCAATCCTGTCAAAGGCCTTCTCCAAATCTACAAAGCATACAAAAACGTCAATTTCATATTCTAAGCTCTTGTACCGCATCCTTTCCTAAAACCAAATTGTGTCTTGCTCAGTATCATCTCAGCTTTCCACTGAATGCGATTATTGACTATCTTTAATAAGATCTTCGATGCATGAAATATTAAGCTGATTGTTCTGTAATCCGAACATTCCACAGCATTGGCTTTTTTGGGAATTGGAATCATCACTGACTTGGTAAAGTCGTCTGGCCAAATACCTGTACTGTACACTTCCATACATACCTCCATTAACTTTTTGAGTGTTTCTCCTTCCAACATTTTCAAGAATTCTGCTGGGATTTCATCTATTCCAGCTGCCTTCCCCTTCTTCATACTGTTAATTGCCGAATAAATTTCCTCCTTCATTAAATCGGGGCCCCTTTTATCGTCTTCTATGATATTCGCTTCTTCTATTTTAAAATCCTCTTGAACTGGTTTCCCAGCCTTATCATACAATTCCTCTACATATTCTCTCCATCTGTCTTTTACTTCTTCCAGCTCTGTCTTCAATTCCCCATCTTTACCCATTATACTAATGTTCTTTGCATCTCCTTTCTTTTTCTTATCGGTTCTTGTTAATATCCTGACTTACTGGTATAATAGATCTGACCTCCCTCTTCTATCATATTCTGCTAAATCATCACACTTTTCACTCCACCAATGATCTTTTGCTTTGTTTATAATTCTTCTAAGTTCACTGTTTAAGCTTCTATATTTCCTTCGGCCATGACTGGTGTCAATACTTTTCCATTTCCTCCTTTCATCCATTTTGTCAAGCATCTCGCTTGTGATCCAAGATTATATATATTATAATTATTTTATTAATTTTATTAAATAAGTATAAGAAATATAATTTTTATAATCCTTTAATGGCATTATAGTAAACTATTAATGCCACAAGAACCTGTGGTATGTAAACAGGCTTGTGGTATGTAAATAGGCCTAATATTAGTCTGTGATTATATCTTCTTGTTCGAATGATTTTAACACCAAAATTTGATCAAGTTCCCCTTAGCACGAAAGAAGAAATCAGTTAAAATGGGGACGCAGTTAATTACGCTGAGCCTTAATGATCGAAGTTAAGCTGTGTCAGGCCCGGTTAGTACAAGTTTGGTTAACCTGGTGTTGACAGCTTTGACTAAACAAAATCCCGTGGGCGCTTGAAGGTTTTTAATCCTCGTCAGATGCAATCATTGAGTGAACTATCCGTGACAATGATTACCAATAACCGTGCAGAGGAAATAACTAAAACTGCAAATAAGAAATGAAACTCTGCAGCTTGCGGTTTTCATGTGTATAACCATACGACCAAAAATTAGTACAATATAAAAGTAGAGCAATTTATCCATCATTCTCTGTTACAGAATTTACTCTACATATCTCCTATATTTGTCCTTCATAACTCTATGTCGTACGTCTCTCATTATTTTCACTAAGAGACCTTTGAAGAAGTCAGCATGTACGGTATGTGGATCATATGTTATAACGCAGTGTCAAGGGTCACTGTTGGACGGAGAATATCTAATGTACTGAGTCACGGCATGTAGTGCGTATACTCTACTTCACTGAGTCGTATACGACAAATCTATGGTTGTAAGTTGTTGTTGTGGAGTCTCAAGTCAGGTAGACCTACCATATGCCTTACTCGAAAATGACGCATTCTAATATATTTTTCCATGGTTTTGTGTCATGATTTTGTCATTTCATGGTTTTGCCATGCCATGGTTTTGTGGCATTGTTTTATTATGCCATGGTTTTGTATTATGGCTCTTGTATGTGGTTTTGCGTGGTTGTTATAGGGGTCTATAACGGTCAGTTGAAAGGTTTTTTTGTGTGTAAATAATGTGTAAATCTTTCAAAGTCACTTCCTTCTAAGTATTTCTTTCTTCTTTTAAAGTCATTTCCTTCTAAGACATTGAAATATTTGGTTTAGGAAAAATTAATTGTTCTGTATAATAATGACATTTCTCTAACGAGATATTATGCAGCTCTAACAGAAATAGCAATTTGAGGCAAATTACTCAGGACTTTAACCTAGTACACAAAATAACCTTTCGTGACACTTAATAGTATCTGAAAGCGTTAGAAACGAAGAATTTTAGAATTTATTTCAATAATTTCAATATAGGATACGACATAAGAAACGTAACCGAAAGGTTGTGTCATGATTTGAGCTGTTTTAGTTATCCGATCCATACAAATTAGATCTCGAATTATTTTGTGGCCGGAAGCTCGCCTATACAAACAGAAAATCATTACTGGTCCACTTATAACAGATAAATACAGAAGTGTCCACTGGATATATTAAAAATTTACGCCAATAAAAGATTCGGGGTTAATTTTCTGAACACAGAGAGAAACTAAAAAATTTGGGATGTAGACATAAAAGTAGTCAGTTTAATTTTTATATAAATAGGCCTACGAAGGAGTAATCAAAACGTTAAATATAGCATGGGAGTAATTTTATCACATCACATTTGAGACCACATCCTCATCATATAGTAAATGAACATACATGCACATAGCCTACATATATGTATAATTGTACATGTATAAAATACTATAGAATATATGCAATTTTATGCATATTAACATTAGTACTTTAATATAATAGATAACTTAATATGTAACTTAATTAAGGCCTAATCGCAAAGTATTACATATACTGTACTGCAATTTTTTTGAAAGCATATAAAATTATGATCGATATTTAAATTTTTAATGTAGACGTCTAACTAAATTCTTTCTAAAATATATTAAATTCCTTATGTTATAATTAGAGTTTCCTCGTTCAATGTGTATTATAATAATATAATATAATTAAAATAGAAATAAGATGGAGTTTTAAATAACTCATCCTGATATATCAATTCATTGTAGTTTAATTCTCACAAAAAGTGTCCTCTCTTTCACGGTACATGTGTAGGTATAAGATGCGATGCAAAAGAAATAATTTAGGCCTAAGTATTATAGTTAAAGTGGGATTTGAGAGCTAGCGGAACTTTCAAAATTGTCGAACTCCTTCCAGTATACAGGGCCCCTAGTATAGCTGCTATGGGCCCTAGCAGGGAAACCCACTCCAGCAAAAGAGAGCTAGAATTCCTCTTTGAGTTCCTCTGCCTCTCCTTCCACTTTAAACACTGGGTCTACCGTCTACGTGTATTCGTGTTGCAATAAAAATACCTTTATGGTTTGAATAACTTAATTGTTTTGCTGTTTTATTGTTCACTTTAATTCTCATATTGCTTTTTCAATCAGCCATGAAGTTTCACTATCCCTATTTTCTAATTAATTACTGTATGAAAACTACTCATATAGTCTAATGAGAAACTGAAACTGAGTGAATGTATAGAATGTAATACGAGAAATACTTTTTTCTCTTAATTATTGCATTTCTCTCGATCAGTTCAGTTTCTCTTTTCTGTGTGTGTTTTATTAATCTTAGATTTTTCTATGAAAAATAGTGCTTACTTTGAATGACCTTCTCCCGTTTTTATTGAATTCTCGCATTCTCTCTCTCTCTCTCTTCTTCTTCTTCTTCGTCTTTCTTTCCTCTACTTCGCTCTGAATCTCTCTACATATGATTGCAAAACTTAATGTTCTGCATTGCTTACATGCTGATATTTTTACTCTGGAGAGCATTTTGCTGGTCACATCAGATATGTCTAGCGTTCACAGCTCGATTTGTTGTCGATGCAGTGGCTGATCCAGGAAAATTTTAAAGGGGCCCGAAATGATTTTTGACATTGTACTCATTTTTTGCATAAGCCCCGCCTTCTCAGGGATATGAGACGCAACCTGAAAAAAATGCTGTGCTGGAGGTGGCTCAAAATTGTTTCACTACTGCGCTCGGCTCATAGAGTAAGTGTATCCCCTTATCTTCCCCTCCATACTCGTACTAAAGTCAGGCAAAAACCTAAAATGACTAAAATCCTACATTTGTTTTGGAAAAAGCAGGTAATTTTTCACCTCTGAAGAAACTCAACGGATCTGGACGAATTGCAAAGGTTACATAGTTTTGGTATTGAAGAGGGACTTAAGCCCCTCCCACCCAAGGTTGGTTGCACCACTGCTCCGGGACAGAGTTGACATTTTTACTTACACCAATTTTTTACTTTTTTACGGTGATTAAAGTGAAAATTGAGTGCTATAATGAAACGGTCAGCATTTTTCGAACCTTTTCCATTACATAGGGCCTCTAGTATACCAAATATTGGCCCCTAGTGAGGCCAATATTTGAAAAAAATCGAGCCAGTGAAATTGAGTTCCCTAGCCCCCCCCCCTCCTTTACCACTGCTCCTTCATATTTACACACATGAACTGTCAGAAGAACAATGAAAATATAGTTTACAATTTTTTATCAGCGAACCTAAGTGGGCGGGCCCTCTGAGGCCCACTGGATCCTTCACTGTGTTGTAGTGCTTTTAATTTTTTCTACTTTACATATCTCATAATAAGTACATATTGATAGGGCGTTTTTAAAATAGCTACGATTTATAGAGCAACTAATCGCCTATCACCTAATAATCTGCTAAGTAATAATACTAATTGGGTACGGAATGACCGTTTTGCTTGCTTTAGACCCATTTTGACTGCTGTACCAGTTATTGGAGGTTAAATCAATCCTTTGTATGTATTTACTACACACGTAGATATAGTCAATTGGCAGAAAGCTCCGATACCTGATTAACCCTCCATGTGCCCAAGGGTTTCTATATCATTTGCCGACTGACCTGGGCATGGAATTCAGACTACTTGTATCTGAGGCGAACACTCTAACCGTTGAGTCATAAAGACGTCGGTATGGTACTCGAACGCGGATCAGTATGCGAGGGGTTCAAATCCTGGGTTCGCCCGTCACTGATATCGCTTTCGAGTGAGGAAACTGCTGTTAACCTTAGCTTTACCAGCTTTACCATATCCCCTCCTCGTTGCACCCTATCTTTTCCCACCTTTATGATGAACTTGAAATTTGATCGTAGACTTAACGATTCACAAGCAGAGCTGGTGGCTTGTCGAGAATTTGTCCGGTTGCGAAAAAATAGGTCCAGGATTCAATTCTTGATCTTATCCCATCACGGACATGATTTTGTAACAGGAAACTGACGGTAGAGCTCTGGAACTTGGCTTTAGCGGTAGCTTTGTGATTGCTATATCTCAAAATGACAAAACCCGCCGCAAAATTCATTTATTTGCTTACTATTAATATTTCAATATAATATATATTTTGGCCGTATAATATATAAATAAAATAATTAAAATAATAATAATAAAATAATAATAATAAAATAATAATAATAAAATAATAATAATAATAATAAAAATAATAAATATATAAATAAAATATATAATATATATTTTTTCAATATAATATATATTTTGTACACACATGACATATGTATGCTGAAGTTTCCTTTCGAAATTGGTTGTTGTTTTTTGTTGTTTTCGATATTATCTATTTCATCTCCATGGTTATTAGAAATCGTGGTTTTTGATAACGAACTGATGGCAGCCGGTGCGGACTTCAGAAAAACCTCCCAAAACCTGTGGGATTTTCGATCTTCTAAGGTAAACACCCATCCATGTATTAACCGAGCCCCAATAAACTTCGTTCAATACCGAGCAGATTAACCAACTGTGCTAAATCTAGTGCTCCCTTATTATTGTCCTATATATTGCCCTTGAGTACGGATATTTATATAATGTTTTCTGAACATTTTTGGAGAAATAAATGATTAATAAATCTTGACAGTCTGCCTCAGCCTACGTTACACCCCATGCTGCTTTGTGTTTACGCTCACAAAACCGCGAGGCTGCTATAAAACAGTTCTAGACTACAGCGGAAGTCAACCCACGGAGAGCCGTACTTATTAGTCTCTATTTCAGGATAATCTTGAAACATATCACTCCACAAAAGTCCACATGTTAATCGCCAGCCACTCCACCAGTAACTTTCTGGAAAAAACCCAAAAGTGTAGAAAGAAAACGGGTGCAGTGGAATATTAAACGGTGATCGGTCTAATTTCGAGGAACTACAGTATACTTATTATGGAGTTTAATGCCATTCGCTTAAAGTCTCAGAAGAGTTGTTAAGTAGAGATGGGAATCGAACCGAACCCGAACCGAACCGAACCCTAAAATCAAGAATTTTGACCGAACCGAACTCGAACCCAGACTCTGACCGAACCCGAACCGAATCCGAACCCAGACTTTGGCCGAACCGAACCCGAACCCAGACTCTGGCCGAACCCGAACCGAACCCGAACCCAGACTTCGTCCAAAACCGTACTGAACCAAAAACTCCTGTAGTTCCTTACTTCTTCACCAGCCTGACATTAAATAAAGATAGTAAGAACAATACAAATATATACATGTATATTAGTTTTTGCATTTACATGTCTTACAGTATCTACCAGCATATATTCAGGTATGGCTGGTTCCGACACTAATTTTAAAATGGTAGCGGTACAAAGGAATGGTAGCGGGAAGCGAGACGGGCCTACATAAGATAATGGATAGTCTGAATGATACGGCATTGAAATATGGAATGAAGATTAACATCAAAGAGAAAAAAATGATGAGAGTATTCCATAAAAATCTGAAAATGCTTGACTCAATCTAGGTGGATTTGTTCTTTTAAATTCAAATTATGAATTTTTTCTAATTGTAGTGTGCTGCCTTAATAATTTTGCAGCAAGATTTACAAATAATTATATATGACATTCTATATGTGTTAAGACTATTCTGGAGTAAATAATTTTGCACCATAGCAATGCAATAAGTTCATAACTATTTTCTTAACTTTGTAATTTATCTAAGAGTTTCAAATTTGAAACCCCAAGGTAAATTATGAAGCTTATTACTGGTCAGTTGATAGCAAGCGGTGCATATTAAGATCATTTTTCTATGAAAGTACACGTGTTTACCAAATCATCTTTATTTGAAATTTTTTGTTACTAAATTGCACTTTGTCTCTGAAATATTGGATCAAATTTTAGCCAAGACATTTCCACTTAATTATAAACGTATCTAATATATAAGTTTATAGTGACAAAAGTAATTATAGTTGATGAAGCATTCTATTTGCTCGTTATAATCAATATTTCAGATACAATAATAAAGCTAAATATCTATATTATGAACATTTGTTAGTCAACTTACAATATTTGAGGAAATGTACAGGAATAAATACCACTTCTCTCCCTTTTTCATTGTCATATTTTTACCCAGGTGAAAATAATGTGGCAGCTATTATGACTTAATTATTAAGCATATTTACCATAAGCCATTTTAAACATGTTTGT
Organism: Enchytraeus crypticus; assembly: GCA_905160935.1. Classification (NCBI taxonomy): domain Eukaryota; kingdom Metazoa; phylum Annelida; class Clitellata; order Enchytraeida; family Enchytraeidae; genus Enchytraeus; species Enchytraeus crypticus. The sequence continues at coordinate 652,016 of CAJHZI010000487.1, read as the reverse complement.
AATAACCTTGATTATTATAAGTAAAGTGAAACAATTACAACATTATCCAAACCAAACCATTTCGAACTCGAATCGAACCCTTGCGAGTTGGAAAGCAAGCGGAACCCGAACCCGAACCCTTGTTAGAACCGAACCGAACTTTCATTTTCAATGAACCGAACTGAACCCGAACTCTGGAAATTCATAAAATTCCCATCTCTAGTGTTAAGAGTTCTAACAAATGTTGAGAATATTTATGGTTGAAAAGTCTAACAAGGGTTAATAATGTTCTAACAAGGGTTAAGAGTTCTAACAAGGGTTAAGAGTTCTAACAAGAGCTTAGAGTTCTAACAAGGGCTTAGAGTTCTAACAAGGGCTTAGAGTTCTAACAAGGGCTTAGAGTTCTAACAAGAGCTTAGAGTTCTAACAAGGGCTTAGAGTTCTAACAAAGGCTTAGAGTTCTAACACGCATTATAGTGAAATGATCAACTATGTCAATATCTATCACTTTTATAATACCACATGTTTAAACCGTTAGGCAATTTAAACCATTTTCCGTGTAACCAGTCCAGTGAATGTCCGAGATTTTACTCTCAGATAAGAGCGGCTGGGATTCGAACCCACGAGGGCTCAATTCACCTCAGAATCTGTCATTTTAGACTTCATGACGTTTCCTCTACGCTATCAAGACATTCAAATGGGCTTACTATTCTAACAAAGGCTTAATGTTCTAACAAGGGCTTAGAGTTCTAACAATGGCTGATAGTAGAGTTCTAATAAGGGTTGAGAGCTCCATGGGCGTAACCACAAATTTCTAACGGGGGGGACGGAATATAGTAGAGGCGTGTGAACTGAAGTAGAGACTCTAGTCCATAGGAGGTCTAAAGAGGGACATTTAAATCCCAGGGTTCACTTACCTCCTGTCCCCCCTTTGCATAGCCTCTTTATGTAATATTTACTAGGGCACAACAATTTTGCTTAAAAATGGCACAAAAGTTCTTCAAAAGTGCAGAAGTTCTTAAAAGGAATTTTGAAATATGCCAGCGACGTAAAATTTGTCCATAATTTTTCAATTCTTCCTCTTAAAAGCATGACAACGTTTTTCGATGTAATATAGTTTCTTGAGTTATTTATTTGCAGCTGAGGCATATCACTGTGGGAGCAAATCCCGTTTACTATTGGGGACAGCTCATCTGACAGTGAGGGCATCTCCCAGTTAACAAATTCAAAGTAGTTATGCCAAAGTGGATACGCCCTTGTTTCACAGTGTAGGCCTAATATTCCTACTTCAAGGAATAACTTCGTTTGACTTCATAGGATCAATCAATCAATCTGGCTAGAGCCAGTAGCGCCGTTGGTAAGACATCCGACCGCGGATCACTGTTTGTGAGTTTCCAATCCTGGGTTAGCCCGTCACCGATATCACTTTCGAGTGATGAAACTGACATTAGCATTAGCTTTACATAATATATTTTTTGTACAATGTATTGATTAATTATTAGCATAATTTATACCTTTGGAAAATATAACACCTGAGGATGGCAGGAATTCAAATGTTTCTTGAGATATGTGGCGTTTCATTCAGACGGAAATTGTGCACATCATTTAATTGTTTTTGGGTCTTCAACAAGCATTTGCTGCTGTTAGAATCTTCTTAGAAACCAACGTATTCCCATAAACCGCTTTCTTTACTTCGATAACAGAAGTCTTTACGCACACTCGTGTTTAATTTCTTTCTTTAATTTCTGTTTATTACTTATTTATTGCTTATTTATTACTTATTTATTTATTACTTGTTTATTGTTTATTAAGTTTAATTTTTGGATTATTACTGTTACTTAATTATGTTACTGCAAGATGAATATTAAAATACGTCGCTCATTCAAGCTTATATTGAGTGTACTATGTGATAAGCCTTGTGATAACGATGTGACAAGCCTTGTGATAGTAATGTGATAAGCCTTGTTTTAACTCTGTGATAAGCCTTGTGATAACGATGTGACAAGCCTTGCGATAGCGATGTGATCATCTCTGTGATAACGATGTGATAAGCCTTGTAATAACGATGTGATAAGCCTTGTGATAAAGATTTGATAAGCATTGTGATAACGATGTGATACGTCATGTGATGTTATATGCCATTGTAATGAAATATTTTAAAGAAAATCGCTGATCGACCTGCTCAAAAAAGTGCAAAGAAGAAATTAACTGGTTTTATTTAAGGGGATCTCTAGTTATAATTATCTAATATACAAAATCAATATTTTTTAATCCTTTTGTAAAATGTTATTATTTAGTATATTGTGCAGATTAATTATAAAAACTCAAGCATGAAAATCTAGAAATCAATGAAAGGAAATCCTGCAGGAACGCCACTGATGGTTTGATTCTGGTAAACTGAAATATAAAATAATCCGTATTTATACATGCATGTTTGTTTTACTCTCCTATTTTTACTCCTTTCTTTTACTCTTTTGCTTAACCAACGAAAAATTGCGAATTCATATGTAGAACATTTAATTCAGATATATTGCATCATTAAACCGGATTCAGGACGCTGATTTACTAATCCACTTGATCGTTCTAACTTCCGGCACTTACCGGTTGGAACTAGACTGATTAAGATTTGAAATAAATTGTAGAAAAAAGAACTTGAAGTGATTCAATTCTAAACTTTCGTGCTCTCCAAATGCAAGCTTGTATTTTCAGGATAGCCGACAACCGGTATAATGCCAAAATGAGGCCATGGGGTATTAGTGGCGCTATATCGATCAGATTTATACCAAATAATTTCCAATAACTTTAAATAATTTCAATTACATGCACCATAACAGTCAATCAATTTATCACATAAAAATTGAGAAATACTACTTTAAACAAGTTAAAAAGTAAACACGCATTATAGTGATATGATTAATTATGTTGATATCTATCACTTTTAATACCACATATTTAAACCGTCGGGTAATTTAGACCATTTTCCGTGTAACCAGTCCAGTGAATGTCCGAGATTTTACTCTCAGATAAGCGCGGCTGGGATTCGAACCCATGAGGGCTCAATTCACCTTAGGATCGTCAATTAAAACTTCATGACGTTACCCCTACGCTATTAAGACATTCTTAAACGCCGCTAGTGTACTAGTCATGTCTTCAATTTTATATATTAAAACTGGATTTCTGGATTTCGAACCGTTTCGGGCTTTTTTACTTTTTTGCTTGTCGGCGTGGATTTGGCTCAATATTGTGTGATGCTGTCACTAACGACAGTAGCACTCTAATTGTCTTAGTTGTTGTATACCGGAGCAGTTTGCTAAACTGGCATTAAAGAGTTAATTATTAATTTAAATCCCGACTCTAGCTAAACAGGGATTCAAGGGAAGATGCTGAGAATTAAAAAAATTTAAACAAAGTAATTAAATAGCGACGTTATATAACTAGAAACAACAGCCGTGCATCAGATGGGCCCCTCAACTAGCTTAGAGTGAGAGAGACAAATTGTGACTAAGATATACAATTTCATTTGGGCTGAGTCAGTTAAGCACTTTATCGATATATTGTTTATTTAGGCACGGGGCCCCGCGGGTGTGGGTCCCGTGCCGGTCTCTAAATTGGACTGTATTTCTGAATTTTGGAATTAGCACCGTTTTGGACATTCTATTAGCTCATCGGTTTGGAATTGTCTCAAGCGTGCTTGATGTTGTCATGGAAAACAGTAGCACTCCAATTGTTGTCCTGTTATAACTCAAACATTAGCTTGTTCAGATTCGTTTAATTAAACAAAGTTCTATCGCTAAATTCAACTTAATTACACCAATTTCGTTAGTACCGGTTTTAAGAAGTTCCAAATAAATACAATTACAAAGTTAAATTTAAGTTCAACATACACTAGAGTGAAATGGTCATCTATGATGATATCTATCACTTTTAATATTACACATTAACCGTTAGGTAATTTAATACATTAGAAATGTTATTGGTCCCGTGAATGTTAGAGATTTAGCTCTTAGCTACGATATTCTACAGGGAATTAATCTCAGGACCTCAGGAACATCCATTTAAAATTTCACAACGCTACCCAATGCACTTATACACGGAACTGATTATACATTGGAGACATTTAGACATTATATAATCATAGCAGCATGGATGTATTAATTGCATTCATAGACGAGATAATCCGAGTTACATGAATGAAATATAATACAAGATATACAAACATACCGAAAATCAATATATTGTAATAAACAGTGATAAAACAGTAAATAAATAACTACTTGGTATAAAATTGTAACGAGGCTGTTAACAATAAAATACGAATTATAATACATTATACACATTTATTGTTGAAAACGAAAGTCAAACGCTACAAAGTCGATAGCTTGTGAACTCTAGCAGATTACAACGTTGCACAATCAAATATCAATATATTGAGCCTTTGAACAAAAGATATGATTCGATATCGTATACATTAGGACTGATATTAAATTAAATATCATATTAGAAATAATTCACGCGCAAAAATGCAATTAATCATCTCAGTCTAGAGCTTCGCCAAAATTGCAGATCCTAGGTACAACATATAGTTATATTTAAGACCGCTAGAAACTCCGCATCGACCAAAAAATTGGCTACATCACTAAACTTCTGCACTGCACGAACCTTAATGTAGCCTCTAACCAGGAAGAAATATACTTCGAGGTGATTTTCTAGCCTCGGATCCTGCGTGATCTCAGAATCATTAAAAATCTTCTGATCTCAGAATTGACGTTAGATATACTAATCATTATTAACTAATCATTAGTAACTAATTTCTATTAACTTGAATAAATAGCAGTGAGCTTCGTACCGCGTAAATGCAACAATTAAAGCAGATTAAATTATTATCAGCTGTTCAGTTTTATTTCATCTGCTAACTTGCAAAGCATTTTCAGTCAATTTTACTTCATTTTATAAATTTCTATTAAATTAAATTCAATGTTTCGGCAGAAAGTAGAGAAGTCAACATCCAATTAATAAAATATATTACACATTTATTCAAGCCACGAATAAAGAGCACACATGATTCATGTGACAAGTGACAACAGGGTAAAGTCAGAGGACGCCCCTAGTAATTGTTTGAAGATGAATGGAATGAAATAGAACATGGAATAACTATAACAAACATATGAATATATAAATGCAAATATCGGATGAGATGTTACAGAGCTATTTGCTGTGTGTGAATTATTGCATAATCCATTGAGGTGGTTAATCGTTTTGTAAACTGTTACATAGATACATGTATCTAAACCCCATACACAGATCAAATCCGTAATTATGAAGTTTAAAAACAAACAATTTTACAAGTAATGATTTTAGTCTGTATAACATGCAGAGTTTTGAAAATATGTTCACAATACACTAGCTTATTATTTATTCTGTAATTACACTTTACAACAATAGTCTGCAATCTGATCCAATCACAAATGTATTTACTGACGGTTTATAAATGTATTTACTGACTAATCCTTACTAAAAAGTAGAGCTTTGAAAAAACATCAATAAAGACGATAGTAATTATCTTCGGCCTTTCCAGTACCCGCACAACGGCCCTTAGAACCACATACAATTTTCGGTGGGTCTATTCTCTATTTCAAGAAACAAAGCTCTAAAAGCAATTCTTTTATGTATCAATAAACAATAAATACGTATCATAAGAAAGAATGGAAAGAAAAAAGGTTAGAGTAAGACCGTGACTTGGTATGCTAGATGATTTGATATCTAATTCAATGTTGATATGAAAAGAAAGGCAGAGGATAGAATTATATGGAGGTGTTCTATTATATGGACCTTAAGACATACTAATGCACTAAGAGAGAGAAGAGAGGGAGAGAATCATGGATCACACATAAACGTCACAGAGAGATCGTATAGTTAGGCTCTGCTGAAAATGTTTCACGTCTTTAATAGGATTAGCCCAACTACTGAACACAATAATCTTCCCTCTGCTGTACATTATAAAACCGTTATCAGAGAAATACCCTTCGTACTCAAGGCTGGGGCTCAACCAAACAAACAGAGCAATGTGATTCGTTGTTAGACCAATCTCCACTGTCAGTTCGTCCAATGGGCGAATGGATGTTATCTAAAACACAAGCACACAGTATACAAACGACAATGGATGTTATCTAAAACACAAGCAAACAGTATACAAACGACAAAAAGTTCGTATTTTTTTATCGTAATTTAATTTATAGCAGAAAAGAGTTGAAATTTAAACGTTTCTAATCGTACAATGGCAGCACAGGGGCAGGAATTAAAGAATTTCTGGTGATAAGGCCATCCTACAATAACTGATGATTCTCTATTTCGTTCAAATTGACGTTTTAAAATTTTAAATAAATTAGACTTTCTCGCTACAGAGGTAACCAACAAGACAGCTCTCGTAGCTGTCAGCCTCTGCTTCAGACTTGATCAGCTTGTATGAATAGCTGCGCTGTGCTAGGTATATGCGTATTATGCGTACTAAATTGAACATATTTTTCATTTTTTCTAAAAATATGGGTATAGAACGGACAAACTCTACTCTCCTCGCTTGTCAGATATCTGGAAAGAGAAAAAGATTTTTTTTTAAATTTAAATTCCAACAAATCATGATTAATTAAAGTACAGCTCTCTCTTAATGCACTGCCTACTGGTAAGTCCATAGTATATAGCGCCTCCACTCTTGTCTTCCGCTTTCCACTTCATGTTCCCGTATGAGTTGATCTTTAAATCGTCTAACATACCTAATCACGGCCTTCCTCTGCCTCTTTTATCTTCCATTCTACCTTCAATAACCTCTTTTAATAGACTTCCCCCCCCCCCCTTAGAATGTGTCCTATCCAACTCTTATTCCTATTTCTTATACATTTATCAACTGTCTATCTGTACCAACTCTCTCCAGAATTTCCTCATTATTAACCTTTTGAGAAAAGAATGGTATATCAGAAAGTACAGCTACAGCATACAAAATCGTTCCAGATATTATTCTTCATGGCACACCACGGAAGGGCACGTATTGACAGCAAACATGGGAATATAAAGAAACAGTTTGTATATTTATAGCGAGAGAAAGATGATTTAATTACTTTTTAACTGATCTAATTCAATTTGATCAAATAAAATATACTTTTTTAATGGATCTAATTAAATTTGATCAAATAAAATCCAATCAGAAGGTAACCTCGATAGATGCTCGCTGCAATCCCACAATGGAGGCGGGAGGAACCAGCAGCTGAAAGTTCTCCAGAGTTCTGGAAGAGTCAGTGACGTCAACATTCCTAGGATTTCTGGAACCATCGCCAGCCTTGGTCTTATAGCCTTGACGAAACTCGGAACTCTCAGTCACGTGCGGATCTTGCCTGGTAGAGGGCGCAGTAGTGAAGAACATAAGAAAACACTCAGCAGCACTGTCACAGCGACATCTAGACAGCACATCGGTGAGAAGAGCCGTATAGACATTCTGCGATCCCACTCCCTTCTGAAACATAGTCAACATAAATATCATAATTATTAAGTATCCACCAACTGCTATATTTTGATCTTTAGATAAAGTTGCGCTTTAGTGTACTTGCCTCGGAATTTTGTTGGCAGAGTAAATGGGAAAGATAAAGAGAATATATGTTTAATTTCAATCATAACATCAATGAATAAGTAACAAACATACATCGTAATCAGATGATAAATAATAAATCAGTACAGAGCTGGTAAAACTAAGGTTAACGTCAGTTTCCTCACTCGAAAGCGATGTCAGTGATGGGCGAGCCTAGGATTTGAACTCGCATCATCTGATCCGCGGTCGAGTTTCTTACCGACTTCGCCATTGGCTCCAGCCAGTGGCCAGTTGTCATATACAGACAACCTGAAGTAAACACTAGGCCATCATAGAGGACGCAAAGCACCCTATCTAGTTGAACACACAGCTGTCATACACTATCAGCCTATCAGATTCACATAACGCACATCGATACAATAAGTAAAAGTTAATATAAATCAGTAAAGTCAATGAGTAAATAAAAATTTCTATATGCGTAAAACTACAATAAAAATTTTAATGCACATGTATGCAGCTGAATTGTTAAAAAGGAATGACTTATTGACTCAATATAAATTACATAGAACATTGAAACATAATGCATTAATATGTATTTCTGTCCTACAGGGTCATTTTACTTTTACGCTCAGGTAATATTACTAAGTAGTTATTTAGCTGCAAGAGAAGAATGTAAATGCAGCACTTGGCAGAGTATTAAATAAATGTAACAAATGAATCATTGTAAAACACTAAAAGTAAAAGGAACGTACGTTACAAGAAGCATTTTACCCTGTCAAAAGTCTGAATCCAACTGGACTGAGCAGTCATGTCAGTCCACTTGTAACACTCGATATGTAACTCTATTTTATTGGACGACCTAAGCCCTCCAGTTAACCAATTACAGAAGCTCTTACATTTCCGATTCAGTTGACCGTTGTGGCAAGAACATGCACCACATTGATTAAGAATTTTCTGTGTAAGATGACAATCTGATTGGACGGTATTTTTAGCAACAAAGTCAGACACAGCCGTATCAGCAGGTCTTGCAGCAGCAAAGCTATATCTAGCACCACTATCGACACCACTATCGACACCACTATCGACACCACTATCGACGACATTAGAATCAGCAGATTTATGATGGTCGGCAAGAACAGCCGTATCCACAGAATTACAAGAGGACAAGGCGGCATCATCAACATAATCTACAACAAGCTGCGTGATACAAGACCCACTCTCCTGGCACGATACGTTAAGATATGGAGAAAATATCTGCGGATTAAAGAATCTTCTGGCAAAGTAGTGCAACATCTTCCATTTTCCACCAAACTCTACAAGAGATGCATCACATCAATTACGACTAAGTCACAAAATTTAAAGTAAAAATAAGTATGAAAATAATAATATAAAAAATTATTATTATGTAAAAATATGTAATATATAATTAAAGTATGAAATTCCAAAATCATCATCATCAACTTCTTCCCTTGCCTTCCCTTGTTTAACTTGGGTCGGGAATTTTTACGACACGTACAGTCCACGGTTAGTCTATTCTTCAGTAGCCCGGAAGCAGCATAGGTAAAAATTTATTTCATAGTTAAAGAATTATCGTTATATAATTAGAATAATAATTATTGATAAATTATATTCATAATAATAATTATTATATAATTATATAATCAAGGATTAATTATTACATAATCAATATTTAAGTAGATAATTACAATTTATTTATTTAATAAACTCTGTTTAATTTGCAATGAATGTAAATATAACAACTTCTTTACTTAATTATTTTCAGAAATTTCAAAAAAGTTTCAATAATGAATTCATAAAAGCAACTTTAAAAAATTCTTATATTTCAAACACACACGCAGTTTCAAAGTTTGTAAGATATAAAATAAGTCTAAGATTTGGTTTTGAGTTAATTTAGGGCTTTCTGATCGAATTAGAGGCGCAAAATGTCAATTACTTCTCAAAAGCTGACTGGAAAAGAATTCCCCCTTATAATGACTAAATCTATATTAGTCACTACCATATCTTCTGTCTTCAATATTTGTCAATTACCTTCTTTACATAAATAGTAGTTAGACTGTATCGATTAAATGGGTTCTATGATATTCTGTTGCATAATCATCTGATTTGTTACTGGTACTAGCTGCTACGTGCTACTGACTGTGTTAAGATTCAGTGATAACTCACTTAATTTGTTTATTTAAAAGCTAACAAAATTAATATTTGTTCATATTTAAGCAGAGACACACAAATAAAACAGTTTAATGGCAAAAACAAAATGCGTAAATAGACTTTTTATCACAAGGGTACGAAAGTCTTGCATGTATTAGAGTGCCTGCCTTTGCGCTTTATTTAAGTACCTTTATGTTATTCGAAAAATGTTGACTACTGTGCTGTGTGATTTGCGAACAAAATGTTACTGTTATAGTAGTCTTAAACAAGAAAATGTGCTTTCTGGCACCGTATTTAATTTAATAAGTAGAAGGTATAATAACGTAGAATATTTAACCATAAAAAAGTAAACACGCATTATAGTGAAATGATCAACTATGTTGATATCTATCACTTTTATTACCACGTGCTTAAACCGATAGGCAATTTATTCCATATTCAGTTTAGCCAGTCCAGTGAATGTCTGAGATTTTACTCTGAGATCAGCGCGGCTGGGATTCGAACACACGAGAGTTCAATTCACTTCAGGATCTGTCATTAAAAATCCTGAAGAGAATTACAAGAGGATTTGTTCATATAGACAAGTTTGTACCTATGGAGGCCCACGTTGGAGCCTGCCAGATATCGTTGAGCTGCCAGTAGAGCGCTCCCATAGTCAGCCCCTCCCCCTTCACGTCCAGCGATGACTGGCTGCGTCTATACAGCTCTACCTGCGTTCTCATACCCATGGCTTGATTTATCTACAATATATGTATAGAACCGCAATCAGTTAATCAGTAGATCAATCACTATATCACTCAATCATTCATTAAACAATTTATCAACAAATCGTGATATAGAACGATCAATTATTAGGTCAATATACAAAAAATTTACTATGTTCTTCGTAATACCCAGAAAAGTAATAAAATGGTTGAATAGATTAAACAAAACAATAAGAGTCAGAAACATGTAACCAGCTATACATTCAATGTATGTATTAATAAATCAATAAATTCAAATAAATTAACCAGACACCAGCTAAATATACATGTATACTTAATAGCTGGAATGGCTGGAGCCAGTGGCGATATGGATAACATATTAGACCGCGGATCAGTATTTGCGGGGTTCAAATCCTGGACTAGCTCGTCACTGACATCGCTTTCGAGTGTGGAAACTGACGTTGACATTAGGTTTTTTTAGCTTTAATATATTTTAAAAACTGTGAAACAAAAAAAAGCTAAAGCAGGCAGAAATATTAACGAGTCTCAGTTATACTTCAGTCAAAAGCTCCTAGATCTATCAGCAACCTGCGTAAGATAGATGTAGTCAACGAATGTTTGAGTTTTGTTGTCTTTCTCAGTAGGCGCTTTCAAGTTTCTTGTTAACTCATCCCACATCTGCTTTTCTCCTGCTCCCACATGCAAAATGAAACATCATAGCAATGATTCATTGTAGTCGTTACACAATTTAGCTTTTTCATTTATATTTCATTCAAAAATACTATTTTGATGATGAAATACATTCACTTTCATAAAACTGCTAAATGAATTCTTATAAGATATTCATTACTAACTTCAAATATAATTAAATAAATCTATATATGTATATATATATATATATATATATATATATATATATATATATATGACACAGGACTTTTTCATTACACTGATACAGTACACTGACACAGTACAGACACAGTACACTGACACAGTACACTGACACAGTAAGCTGACAAAATACACTGACACAATACACTGACACAGTGCACTGACACTGTACACTGACACAGTACACTGACACAGTACACTGACACAGTACACTGACACAGTACACAGACACAGTACACTGACACAGTACACTGACCGTCTGTATGATGTTGCCTGTGAAGAACGAAGGCGGAGTTGATGAGAAGATCAGATGGGAGAGAAACAGGACTCAGGGACTCTGGACTGCACCAGGACTGCAGACCAAACTCTGAAGCAAACCTCGGAACTGGAATGTTGGTCCAATTCCAGCTATCCATGGCGTAGTCATAGAAATGTGCTGTAAATAAATAACTTGCTGTAGAATCAACAGAATGAAATAGAAATGGTTAGAGGAAGATCGAGACAGGACGTTTGGCGAATTGAAATTTTGAAAACATGTTAGTATTTAGAGATGAGCTAGCAGAGAATAGCATTACTTAAAGAGCGATACATGACATAGACCTGTCGCTCGACAGTACACTGAGAATTATAAGTAAATTAAATATACGTACATTTAAAAATAATAATATATACAATGTAATTATATAGAGACGAGAACACACACCCTCGTTGTATCCAGCTTGCTTAAGAATAGACTAACCGTAGACTGCACGCGTCGTAAAAGGCGATAAAGCTCTAAGATACAAACCAACGTCAGAAGGGGCATGTGGTTGGTGAGGGCTTAGGCTCTAGAAATAGGCTAACTCTTGTGTATCTGAATGTAACGTATGTACCAATGACCTACATTAGTTCCTTACTCGTATCTGTATGTAATTCAGCATCATCGTCATCTCTCCAAGTTTAGATAGGGTCAGGATAAACATTCGCTTTAGAAAATTCTGTAGCAATCTCTGGAGCCTAGGCGCTCACCAACCGAATGCCCTTTCTGACATTGATTTGTATCTTAGCGTTCTGTCGCCTTTTACGACAAGTGCAGTCCGCAGTTGGTCTATTCCTCAGCATCCCGGACACAACACGGGTAAAAACATTGATAATTAAAGACGTAAATTAGAGTTTTGGAGAATAGGCTCACTATCTCCATATCTGGTGCTCTGGGGATGTTTAGCCACCCAGCCCTCGGTCTCAGTCTGCCTGCCATTCGAAGGGCTCGACGCTACAAACGGTCGGCCGCCCCCCACGCCCCCGGGACCAGACTTGCCCCCTTCCCCTTCTTCCTCCACCGCCTGCTTTATAGTGTCGATATACAGCTTCACATAGTCGTTGTAGTAGGGCTCATAGGACGTGCTAGGAATGTTAAACCTGATAAAATACAGGCAGAGTCAAACAAGATGTCATTCTAAACAACTTCATAATCAAACAAGTACCAAGTTAACGATAAATCAATGAATCTATAAAATAAGCACTAATAAATATTACAGTAAAATGAAGAAGATTATTGGATAAAAGAATGATAGCAACATTTACAGTATTTCCCGTACAAGTCAAGACGTACCAGTCTCCACTCAGAGCTCCTTCGTTCTCATTGTTCCCAGCCCAGAGCACTATCGATGGGTGACTCTTTAAGAGTCGAACCTGTGCAGCATCACCATAGATAACAAAGTATAAATGAGAAAAAATGAATTAAAAGTAGGAATAAATAATAAAAATCTACTTGATTATTTACACGATTATTCTGTATAAAACTAAGATTCTGCATCGTTCATGGTTAAATATATAATTTAAGGAAACAATGAGACCGAAGTTAACTGATTGACCAGAAAAATACATCTGCTACTAAACAGTGGTGGAATGCAAATAGTAGAAATGTTCCTATACATTATCCTCGCCCTTAGCTCGGGAAAATATCGCTTTTCGTCTTACCAGAAAGTATACATTACAGACGTCGTATCTAGCTAATCATATTCATGATTCAACCCTCTACATTTTGATTCAAATATGGCGGCCGGATATCTTTCCAGCTGCAGTAAGAATCAGCTCTGGATAGATACAGCCTTTCGGGACCCAGAATATGTTTAGAGCAATCGACTGATAATAGAAAGAGTTGAGAGATGAATGAGAGAAAGAATATAGCATATCATTCAAAATTAAAGAAGAACAAGATATAATTCAAAGAGCTATGGGAGTGCTAAATAAAGGAGAGAGAGTAAAAAAAAAAAAAAAATTAACTTCAGCCTACATAGCCACAGTTAGAGGTGTAAGCTTTCCTTTAAAGAACCCTTATGCCACATTTGACGGTGTCGACACTGAGAGGTCTGGATAGGAAATAGAGCCCTATGGTTGTCTATCTTTCGGCCTGACGCAATTGTACACAACTGGGCTTTAATTAATCCCTCTGCAAGTGAAAACCCATGTAGCAAGTCAGTCTGGAACTCGAGACCTCTTATTCAAGAGGCGAACGTTTTACCACTGCGTAGCAGGAGTTTTTTAGGTTTGAAGAGTTATAAATGTGAGAATGCTGGCCAACCTGATGTACAACTTCTTGCTTAACGTTATCGAGAAACTGAGACTGTGTCGGATAAAGGGCGCAAGCAAACATGAAGTCCTGCCATATCATTATGCCATACCTGTCAGCCAGCTCATAGAATTCTTCCGACTCGTAAACCTGCGTAAAATAGAACTATTACTAACACTAAGCTTCATCTTCATCGTCGTCGTCGTCGTCATCATCATCATCATCATCATCATCATCATCATCATCATCATCATCTTCTTCTTCTTCTTGAATCTCAGTAAACTAGGGTCGGGATACGAATAGACTTTCTCTAATCCTCTCTGTCCTACATCATATCCATCAGTCACTCTCCTATTTGAGAATTTTCCAATCGCTAAAATTTGTGTAGCAATTTCTGAAGCCTAGGCGCTCACCAACCGAATGCTCTTTCTGACGTTGGGGTGGATCTTGGTGCTTTAGTCGCCTTCTGTGACACGTGTAGTCACCGGTTGGTCAATTCTACAAACAACTCGGACAAAACACGGGGAAATTACTAAAACTAAACTTAATTAGTATAAAACTACTAAATCAAAACTACGAACATGAATATCATAAAAACGTAGCATTAAGCCTATTCCATTAATCGCAAATAGTGATTATAACAGCGGTTGTGTCCAGGTTAGTTTAGAAGACATCGAAAACTATACAATGAATACCAAATAAACTTACTATGCAGAAATCATATTTATCATAAATTAACGGCTACACAAAAAAGATCTATTCGTATCCTGACCCTAGTGAAACTGGGATTCACGTGAAGATGATGATGATGTTGATGAAAGGTTATATAAAGTATAATTAAGGCAGAGCTTTGTGAAGAGTTGCTCTAAAAGAGGTATTACTTTCTGTATGTTAGAGTAGACTACATTTAGCCTAAGTTTTGTCAGTTAGCAGTGCGACATATGGATAAACAGAGATTATTAGATGACAGAATTTTAGAATCATGTAGAATCGTGTAGAATCATGTAGAATCATGTAGAATGACCTCAGCACCAAACTAGAAGGCACAGCATTTCCAAAAATTGGTGAAATAAAAATATTATTCGACAAATTCAGAGCAGAACATATAGAACAAGCAAAAACACTCACACCCCCGCCCCACACACGCAGCATGTTCATGTTAGCGAGACGAGCTGACAGCAGAAGTCTCTCGAGATACTTGTCAGTTATACGAGACTGAAAACTGTCTGCCGGTATCCAGTTAGAGCCCTTAGCGAACACCGCCACGCCGTTTATTCTCAAGTAGAAAGTGTATCCTACAAACATATAAGCAATTAAAGAGAACTGAAACCCTCATTTCATTGGCTGAAGCCAATGGCGAAGTCGGTAAGATACTCGACCGCGGATCAGTGGATGTGGATTCAAATTCTGGGTTCGCTCGTCACTGACATCGCTTTCGAGTGAGGAAACTGACATTAATCTTAGCTTTACCAGCTTTGACATTTCAGGACTCAGTTCTTGGGCTGGAGCCAGTAGCGATGTCGGTAAGTTATTCGACCGCCAGTCAGTAAGTGTAGGGTTCAAATCCTGGGCTCGCCAGTCACTGACATCACTTTCGAGGGAGGAAACTAACGTTAACATTAACTTTAACATTAGCTATTTACAAATTTATGAGGGCAAAGTTCAGAGGAGATGGGACTAAGTTGACAATCAAAGGATGATTTTTCACTTACAAAAAATATATCATTAAGCATTTCATTAAGTTTCTTTCTGCACTGTAAGTGTACTGTCACAGACGGTCAGAATGTATTTTGAACCCGTGGCGTATAAGACAATAGTAATATTAATTCGGCCTGTATATGAAAAATGTGAGAGAACATATAATTTCTGCAAAATGCACAGGCTTCTTTTATGTTCAGTCTACAGACAATGATGCTTTATAACGACAAACAAATTTGAACAGAGAGTACAAAAAGCCTTCGTTTTGTTTGGGAATGGATATGGCGTTGCGGCTAGTGTTCGCCTCGGATACAAATGATCTGGATTCAAAGCCCAGGTCAGTCAAGTAGTGATGGATATCTCCTTGGGCCCATGGAAACTTAATCTTGTATCGGAGCTTTCTGCCGATTGGCGCTATTAATAACAAAGAAATGATTAACCATGGAAAGGATTAATAATAACCTGCCAGGAACATATAAAGCGGTCTCGAAGACCGGACACCGGCTATGACACCAATATTGAAATTCTACCCTCTAAACAAATACAATTCAGAAGTCGCAATGAAAACAACGACAATGGTTGAATATCATCTAGAAATACAACATCAAGACTAAAGTACCTGGGGGTGAGGCGTCGATAAAATCCTGCACAAGTTCAACCGTTCTAAATCCCACACGTATGTGACGAAAATCTGTATCAACGTCAGCGCTGACGTCACAACACTGATACGTCAGCATGACGTCATAGAGAGTCTGTTTACCATAACCGTTGGGCCACCATGCCTCTACGTTAAACGTCTGCAATTGTTACAATATGAAACACGTATTAAATAACATGATAGAAAAATTATGCTCACTGTAATGTAGGATGACAGAATTGATAGCACACTGTCCTGAAAAGCAGAAAGCCGGGAGTTCGAATTCATTCCAGACATTATTACTTTGTTATTTCTGATACTTCATTATATTTAATTACTTATTCTTGTTTTATTATTTATATTTTTTATTTTTATTTTGCAATTAACCGTGTTCTCCTCTGGTTTAACGTATTCAGTGACTACTAATTCTTGGGAACTACTCGAGGCTTCCTTTAGGGCTGAGGCTAAGGGAGATCACGCTGCTGATAGACTTGGGTCACAATACCCTATGAATCACCTATGTCTAAGAATAACTCACACGAACGAAATATAAGTGATCACCACAACTATTGTATTCCAAACGATTAGTTATTAATACAAATCGGTTAAGCAATCACCACTAACTTAAAATAGTCTACAAGTAGCGTTTACCACAGAGAACAAGGCTGGAGCAAGAGGCCAAGGAGCGAATACGGATCAAACAGTATTCGCGATTCAGACTGGGACTTAAAACTTGAATATCTAATACTAACACTGCCCAGGCGTGCTGGGTGTCCCGTTTTATAAGAACTTTTGAGGCATCAGAAGGCATCACAAATGAGAGTGGAAGAGAAACTCAAAGATAGAAGACAATACGGGCAGAGATAGAAGAAGAGCAACAAATGATGAAAGGGTATGGACGAATAGATGATGTAATAAGAAGAGATATAAGAAGAGATACAAAGAATAAAAGCATACGGACAGTTGGAAGAAGAGATAGCGGAAGACATCATCTTAGGCATACCCGGGAATGAGACATATGCAACAATAGTTAGAAGGAAACACAAACAGATGGCAGCACACGAGGCAGTATACAGGAACTATAAATATTAAGTCTCACAACGAACTACGTTTTACTTTAACTTATGAAAGAGCACGTGTAACAGATAATTTATTTACTATATATGTTTGTTCGCAGATATAGATATATAATGTAGATATACTATTATAATATAATCACATAGTGAATATTAAAGTCAGAAGAGAAATATACATTTCTGAATGGATATATGATAATCTATCATTCATTGGATATTTAATCCAATGGTTCTTGCCTCTGCATTGCATCGTATACAATATAATGAAGCCTATATGTAGATCAAGGTCTAAAATGACTAAAGTTTAGACTGATCAAAACACAGGGGTGTACCATTAAACCACTCCAAATATCGAAATAATTTATAGGCCAATAAGAGAAATTGTAGGACAGCTGAAGCAGAGTTAGGTGATTATGTCACAAGATTAACATAAGAAGCAGCCTTAAGTAAGTATATCACATGATTAACTCAAGTTGGTCCCATGTAAAACCACTCGCTGAATCAGCTTCTGCTAACCATAGCATAGGCCTCTATCGATAATAAAATATCATTTGTCTACCACTGAGCAAAGCACATAGTGGATTCCGTTAAAAATGATTAAAAGAAATGAATAAAAGAATAGAATGAATAGAATGAATGGAAGTAAATGAATAAAAGCAAAAACACACAAATGTTCGTTTCTAATGCAAAACTAAATAAAACAGCAAGCAACTCCACTAAATATAATGGTAGCCTGTTGCTAAGTCACAAAATTTAAACATATATTCCAGGTTAATAACCCACTAAACATAATCCTCAACTACTTTTAAGGATACATCATACTTTAGCCCATCGGCCACATATCACCACGCACGAAAAGGAATATAGGCCTACATTATAATATACAAGCAACATTTATACCAAGCAAAGGCTAGGATATAGACACAATAGTATGCTCAATTCACAAAATGGCTCAAAATGAGAAATATTTTCATATCGCGCTCCAGACCGAGGAACACTTTACCTCAATAATTGAAATTTAAAAGTAATACAAAAAATACTAATCGAATTTACAAGGCAAGGGCTCTTCGCGTTGGTCGCCAGCAATAGCGCTGGTTCTCCTGCCTAATTCGTTTATACAGTAAGATGCGGCAGAGTTGATGGGGCCCAAAGTTTCAAAAGCAATTGGCAGGAAGATTTAGCTGCTAAAGACTGCGGCATATTTAAGTGACTTCCTATTGGCAGCGGCTTCAGCAGCTGAGCCAGCAGCAGCGCATGAAAGGCAGAGATTGCTTGCTGAGAAAGTGTCCGTCACAGTGACATCCCAGCTGATATCCCAAGGAATTTGTGATACACCGTCCGGTCGTTTCCCATCTGAGCGGCTCAATCCCTGGGGCTTTTATTATTATTAGTGCTTAATAACAGGGCCGTATTATCATAAAAAGCTCGCTGCTCGCCATTCACCAGTGCAAAGCAGCATAGTACTTTAAATAATCATAATGAAAATCTTCAATAAAGGTTTAACGTCCGGCTCCTCGTCATAAGGCCATGCAAGGACAGGTGCGTCGGGCGTACTATGCGTAATGTATATTGGTAATTTAAACTTGAAATGACAATGTATTAGCTTATGACTTATAGATTCTATCAGCAGTTTTTAGATTTTTGACAAGATAATAGCGTTTAAAAGACAAAAAGAAACTACTTATTTAGGATAATAATTTAGAATAATGTCGTTGTCTGTGAGGAAATCATCCTATCCAGTTCAGTGAAGCGAAACAAGCCGGCGTCCAGGCTCACTGAGAGGCGGATACTTTCTGACGACGAGAACGTTCTGATGGCTCAACTCAACTGGAAGAACAGCAGCGGAAAGTTCATTCTTGTGGAACATCAAAAAGCTTTCTACGAGAGAAATGTAGGCTGTAATTTCCTCTAACTCTTAGTGGAAACATAATATTTGAGATTAGCTTTGCTAACTTAATTGTACTTTAACTGCATAGTTGTCGTTTAAAGTTAATAATAAATTACTTATTTAGGATATATATTTTCTATAAACTACTTTCTTCCGGAATTTTAACTATTAGCAGCTTGGATTACGGATATTCTTTAATAGTTGAATTATCTCAGTAGTGAGTGCACTGAGTAGTGTTACACCATCTAGTATGACGACAATTTTTCTGCTCTCATTGGACTCTCTGGCTGTGTGAGCTTGAGATCTGTTGCACTGATTTGGAATGGTTGCGAATTGGATAGCAAAATATCTCGTTTAAAAATTAGCTGAAATGGAGCTTATAGAATGTTAGAGGTTTTTGGAGAATATCAGCGACGGGATAGCCTAAGATTTGATGGCCACACATTGGGTAACATATCAATCATTCCACTGGCTCAGCCTAGTGCACTCTGTCAGGAGACGGCTTTTCTCATTTCCTTCAGGATCCATTATGGATGACGTCCAGGAGTGCAGAAAAAAGTGCAGGAGTTGGCACTGATCGGCTGGGCTCTAGCGGAGAAGGACACTGGCGTTGCCAAATAGGCGATACTTCCCCGTGCCCTTCTCTTGTCGGCGGAGTGTGCCATCCATCCGTTATAGCTTCCGCTGGTGAATGTATTCCATGTTCAGAAATTATTAATGAATTCTCTATAACTTCAACGCGGCCTTTCGTACCTTCCCACACCAGGCCAGCCGTGCTTAGAACATCCCAAATGTTTCTGCAGCGCTTCACTTCCATGTTGGGCATTGTGCCTACGAAAGATAATGATCTCTTAGAATCCTTAAAGAGATTTTTTTAAATTATTGAATTAAATTGCCGCGTTATGTACAATATAAATTTAAGCAATTAGTGATGATTTCCATTATTAATGCGATATATGATCCATAAGAATGCGAAAAGTATTTAAATGATAACTTTCTTAAGATAATCTTAAACGGATTCGTTTGCCGGTGTAAGTGGAGAATAGGCCGAAATCCACTTTAATACTGTTTTAAGATCTATGAGCATATCGCCTGGTTCATGCTGTCGGTGGTAATAATAACAACAATTAGAGTGCGACAGTCATAAATGACAACATCGAGCACTATTGAGACAAAATCCGAAGATCATAAGAAAGTCCAAAAACTGTGCAAATTCCAAAATCCACAAAAATCAGCCAAAGACCTGGTCCAGCTCTCCCTGTTGGGCACTCTGGAGGATTTTCCCCGCCGCGCAGCAGAACCCACAGGTGGCAGTATTCAACCATTGCACCATGGAGTCCAGGTCGTAGCTTATAAACCAGCTCCTCACCTCCCGTAGGATAGCGCTTGAAACGGAATCGCGCTCCAGAGCCGCTTAGGCGCAGGCTGCCAGAATCAATTGGTTAGCTGATTCTCCAAGAGGAGCGCTTCTAGCGGGGTTGCTTTGTCTCGGAGAGTTGGAGCTGTGAGTAGGGCGGCTGTCTG
The DNA here is from genome assembly GCA_905160935.1 of Enchytraeus crypticus. Lineage (NCBI taxonomy): Eukaryota > Metazoa > Annelida > Clitellata > Enchytraeida > Enchytraeidae > Enchytraeus > Enchytraeus crypticus. Next base: position 631,326 of record CAJHZI010000487.1, on the reverse strand, counting down.
TTCGCCTCTTAGCAAAAACACTGAACTGCGGCTACCTGAGTTTTGAGCAGAGGCCTTAGCCATGATGAGAGCTAGCTGCATCGCTCTCATGAAGAAATCGATGATGCTGGCGACTGCATTCCTATCTCCAGTAGTTTTCATAAATTTTAGATAACCTTCCGCATGAACAGTTGGGTTGGCGACCCACTCCTTTTGGAACGAAACAAAAATTCCCACAGAAACCCAGATATCCGGGGGCTGATTGGGTCTGTTGATCCCTCGTCTTGTTGAGACCTCATCTCACTAACATCATCTATTATGAAATGGAATCTGGATGCGCTGGCTTGCGGATTGTTTCTAGTGATTTTCTGGCTCCTCGTCCTGCAGCGGGACAATAGAAACGTGAAGCGCCAGTTTTTCATATCTGGCAAGCCAGGGAACAACGTAGATTGGTCTACTTGAAGATTTTGTGTGTTCTCCAAATTCGTTACTAAGTTTCAAGTGTTTATCTTAGCTTGTAACTCCATCATTCCATTCAGATTTCCTGGCATCAACCCAGTAGCCTGGCTTCACTCGTTGATTTAGATTCCCGATAAGCCTTGTTGGAAGCTGGACTCTTGGAAGTTGGAGTGTTTTGCCCCAAAGCATTGGACTGACCACACTGCGCAGCTGGCCCCAAGTTGCTTCTCTGGCATTGGGGCCAGTTTTTGAGCCATGGTTCTCCCTTTTCGGACGACATGGAGGCTGAACACAGAACTAGGTCGCATTTAGATGAATCCGTCATTTTCGATATACTATATTTAGTACATGAATCAAAGAGCAGTAATCAAAATCCAACAAGAATATTCAGAAGAAGGCGAAATAGAACGTGGAGTAAGACAAGGTTGTAGCATTTTCGCCGCTGCTGTTTAACATTTACGCTGAGGCAATGATGGAGGAAGCCATGGAAGACATGGAAGAAGGAATAAAAGAAGGAGGGAAATTGCTACAAGATGTACGATTTGCAGATGACCAAGGAATGGTAGCGGGTAGCGAGATTGGACAGCAGAAATAATGGATAGGCTGAATGATACGGCATTGAGATATGGCATGAAGATTAATATGAAAAAGCCCAAGATTATGAGAGTGTCCAATAATAAAGGTGAAGTTAATATCACAATAAATGGTACGAAATTAGAACAGGTAAGGAGTTTCAAATATTTGGGTCATACTATAACCGATGACGGGAAATGCGAGACTGAAATAAGCAGTAGGATTGCACACGCAAAAGCGGCCTTTGGTAATAGAAAAGAACTATTAACAAAAAGTCTGACGAAAGATACAAAGATAAAGATAGTGAAAACTTTGGTTTGGACCACGCTATTGTATGGATGTGAAACATGGACCTTAAGGAAGGAAGATATTAAGAAACTGGAGGCATTGGAAATGTGAATTTGGAGAAGAATGGAGAGGATTAGTTGGACTCAACAAAGGCTACAAATGAGGAAGTTCTAGAGAGAGGTGGCACAGATAGACAGTTGATAAATGTATTAAGAAATAGGAAGAGTTGGATAGGACACATTCTAAGAGGGGAAGGTCTATTAAAAGAGGTCATAGAAGGTAGAATGGAAGGAAAAAGAGGCAGGGGTAGGCCGAGATTGGGTATGTTAGATGATTTAAAGACCCACTCATATGTGGAAATGACGAGAAAGGCGGAAGACAGAGAAGAGTAGAGGCGCTATATACCATGGACCTGCCAGTAGGCAGTGCACTAAGAGAGAGAGAGAGAGATATTTAGTAAAGAAGTGTAAATTTATAGAGCACTGTAACATGTTTTTATTCTAAAACAGACAGATAGTTATTATTGTAATACAATTCAGACAAATTCCCCCGTTTTTAAAATATTTCTTCTGCAATGAAAAGCGGAAATGTTTTTGAGTGATTAGAACGTGCAAGTAAATTAAAATGTATTTAATCTATTTTCTTAGAATTAATTCGTACTATTTATACCGGAAAGTAGAGTAATATGAATTCGAGGAATATTAAAATGAAACTTTTTCTAAGCACAGTAGTCGACCATACAGTCCTGTTGTCAGAGAGAGGTCGTTAGAGATTATACAAGTCTTTACAATTATAAACAATTCAAAACAATTCTAATATACAAAGTCATTACTATTTGCATTATTGTTATAACATTAATACGGAAACAAGCGCTAAGTTTGGCATTTTTACGCTATAGGACGAATCTAGAGGTGTATTAAAACACATAAACAACACCATTTAACACATATATTGCAATTGTTTCAGTATTTTATTTGCTTCATTCTCTCATTTTCTTGCCTTCCAACAAGTGACGGATCCAATGCATATATTTATTTTCACAGACTGCTTCAAGCTCCACATTCAGTTCATACATTCTATACAGTTCAACAAGTTAATCCCTTCACAAAAGGTTACGCCTTATCCCAGTGTTCAATATTTCAAATTTAAAGAGGACGGGGACCCTGATAAATCTAGGATTCTAGGGAAGATGATGATGATGAAAGTAGAATGCCCAATCAATTGAAGGCCTTGAAGCTTACGTGTGGAGGGTTGGCAGGCGTAAATGAGGGGTGAGCTCAAGGAATCGATTTATTATACAGACGTTATTGCTAAAGCTACAAAATGTCTAACAATCTACTAACAACCAACTTACAACATATTAACAACTCGCTAACAACCCACTAACAACTCACTAACAACCCATTAACAACTCATTAACAAATCAATTAACAACTCACTAACAACCCATTAACAGCTCACTAACAACTCACTAACAACTCACTTACAACCCACTAACAGTCGACGGTTACATAAATTAAGCATACCTTATTAATATGCATCACAACCCTAGCGACAGTGGTCTGCTGATCAAGTGTAAAGATCTGCTTCGCTGAGAGTTTGAGCTCAGGCAGTTCAAGCAGCAGAGAGCCTTTCATTCGAGCTGTTAACTGTTCACTTACATCAAAGTGCACGCCCACTGACAACACCCACTCACTGTCGACTGACACATTTAAAATATAAATAAAAAATAAATAAATAATAGCTATTTAATTTACCAGAACGGCCACTATCTTTCGTTATTCGTTTGGCTGGAGCTAGTGGCGATGTCGGTGAGATACTCGACCGCGGATCAGTATGTGCAGGGTTCAAATTCTGGGTTCGCCGGTCACTGACATCGCATTCGAGTGAGGAAACTGACGTTAACCTTAGCTTTACCGGCTTTTTATTCCAATCTTTCTTCAAACTTAGGTAACAGGGAAAAGGGAAGAAAGCCAAGGGCTTATTTCAATCCCCAATCATACATGATTACAATATCCAGCTTGTTTTTAAAACTATTCACCTATACCGCATTCACAACCTCCTCACTCAAAGAGTTTCACCTATCATAACGGCCAATCAATACCTATCAATAGCTATGACCTCTTAAACCATTATTGAATAAAAGTTCTTAATGCTCTATTAGTTCTTAATGCTCTTCTTTGCACTACATCAATAAGTTCAATATCCTTCTCGTAATGTGGTCTCCACACAGAGATACAATACTCCAGATGAGGTCGATTCAAAGATTTAAACAATCATAAACTAAAGCTAAACAACAGAATCACGACAAGGTCATAATTATAACATAAGGCAATGAAAAGAATAAGAAACAAATATAGAAATTTTGTAGAAATCAATTACAGACTAACACTTTAAAGTTTAAATGTTAATAAATGTTATTACAAAGCTTTATGCAATAAAATTAATATAAAGCTTTATTTATATCTGTTTAGGTTTAACAAAGTTGAAACTGAAGATGCTCAATGATAAGTTTGACGTTTGAGATCTTATCAAAGGGATATAATAAATATCGATTAGGAGAGCAAAATGATATTTCTATTCGTTTTTTTTAATTCTTTTACTTACACAGAGTTTTCCCATGTTAGGTCCGAGACAATGATGAATAGAACAACCGTAAACTGCACGTGCCGTAAAAGGCGACTGAGCAAAAACTGAGGAAGACAATGGGGAACCACCTCAGCAGCCATATTATTCCCAAGCTATAAGCTACATTAAGGTGTGGATAAGGAATAACCTTATCCATACCTTAATGATGATGATGGAACATGTGAGACTGAAATATGCAGTAGGACTGCACAAGCAAAAGAGGCCTTCGGTAATAGAAACGAACTTTTAACAAAAAGTCTAAAGAAAGACACAAAGATAAAAATAGTGATAACTTGGTTTGGACCACGCTATTATATGGCTGTGAAACATGGATCTTAAGGAAGGAAGATATCTGGAGACTAGAGGCACTGGAAATGTGGAAAAGGAAAAGAATGGAAAGGATTAGCTGGACTCAAAAGGTTACAAATGAAGCAGCGATTTGAAAACATGGACAAATACAGCCAGGTAATAGAATGAATATTCTATTGCATTAATAACATGCTAAATAGCAACTAGAAAAGCTACCCACCAAAATCAGTGTCTGCTGTAACGTAGCGTACTGTAGCGTAGTTATAAGCCTCTATTGTTACATTTTTCCTGCAAAATATAAAAAGTAAAGGGAATACTAAAACAAATCTGACAACAAATTTTAACCTCATACTCTTGTGACAATAAACATTTAAAACTGCACAATTATGTTTCACTAAAAATATATAATAAGATCTCCTAATACTTATACACCATTTAATAAAGAGCTCTGTAAGGTTAATGTCTGTTTCCATATCATAAAGGACACAGTTTAAGACAGATTGGATAGAATTTGAACCGATGGCCTCTTACTTCTCAGGAAAGTGTGCTATCCATTTGGCCATCCAACCATTTAAGGAAAAATAAGATTATTTACAGAATTATTGGTAACTGAAGGAAGAATTGAATGAAAAAAGGTTACAGGAAGACTTGGGATGATGTGATATCTAATTCCTATGTTTATATGAAGAAAAAGGCAGAGAATACAAACATGTATAAGAGTAATATGCCACGGGCCTGCCAATAGTCAGTGAACTAAGAGAGAGAAAGTACCAGATTCCAACAGTTGGAAAAGCAGGACCCCAATCCCAGCTGAATGAGTTGGCCTGCTTGCGTATAAAGTTGAAGTGACAGACACCATTTTGAGCATCCGGTGGGCAGTCAGGCGGTATGTCATAGCTGCTGTTGTCGGCTGCTAATTGAGAATAGAGAACTGGTGACTCAAATACTAACACTAAACTGTTCGTACCTTTCTAAAACAGCAAATAAATTAATGAGTCAGTCAGTCGTTTAGGTATATATTAATTGAATCAAGTAAGAGATAGGAAAATTAACTTCATCGGCGTTTAAACCGGTGATATGTAATAGTAAAGAAGCGCTTTAGACTAAATTGAGAAGACAATAGAAGATTAATTACAGATATACTAAGAAATGGCATAACACAGTTCTGTAACAATGCTTATGGCCAGTATTCGAAATATGTTCTCCAAGCTATGGGTTGGAGAAATTGAAGAAATGATACAACAGAAAGTGCACTGTTTTGTAGTTGTCAACTAAGACCTTAGTGAAAAATATAACCACCTTAATTTCAATAATCTCCTATAGATTAAACAATATGTGAGATAATGGCACAAGCAAACCCATATCTTTAGATATATATAATCAGAAAAATGTCTCTAAATTGCAGAGAGATTCAATGAACTAAAAACTGTTATACAAAGCTTGACTTTCGAGAGAATTCCTATATTTGACACGAAATTGTGAAGTAAACTACTACAAGTACATCACTATTATTTATTTTAAAGAAAGGTTTTAATTAAACCTTCAGAATAGAAGCAACATCTACGACATATCTCCTGAACATGTTGTCCGTATTCAAGAGGAGTTGATTATTTAACAAGACGTGAGCCACAGTGTCTATCCCTCCAAACACGAGATCAATCCTAGAGTAACCCAGCAAGTCCACATCAACTGTGTATAAATAATCAATCAATCAGTCAAACAAAACCAGAATCAATCGATAACAAAGACTCGATCCTCAATCATTTGTCATTTATATATATGTATTTACTAGATGTACCATTGTGCAAATATGCACACATTTATGAAAAATGGGCACTTTTAACTGAACCTAGATTTGAACTATAATCTCTCAATCATAAGGCGGACGTTCTACTAATGTACCATCATATGCCTCTCAATATAATATCTAAAAATTCTTAGTCTATATATGAAATGATGTTTTAATCGGAAATAAAAAATATGATGCTACGATTAAATTTATACTCGCCAAATGACAGAGATGCAATCAGCGTAAATATTTAGAAATTATAAATAGGATACTGCGAAAAAATCTATACTCGCCAGACGAAGCCCTTGTACTACTCAATATTCCATCAGCAGCCATACATAATAATATTCTAATTTAAACCAAATCAACATAATAATATTAGCACAGCCGGCTATATGGATTATTGGTTAAACGTAAAAGTTTACAACGATTCATTTAACATGAATTGTATTAAACTGGTATCTGTCAAATAATGATAAATACAAAGTAATCACTTGAACGAGAACTGAATACAACAACAGTACCCAATCTACACAGAACATGATCAACGTATGTTATGAAGTCTATCTAGCTCTATCTAGCTGTAATTAGAGCACTGGTTTCATAATACAGAGTATATACACAATCCATAAACTGCAGAATATCATTTTGTACTGTTAGAGACAGATGATAAATGTTAATGGAATAAACTTAACAACCACGCTAAATAAAATGAGAGTAGTAATTAGAAGATTCAATGAATGCAATGAATCACATCAGCTGGACGTCCAAATGCAGTTAATTACACCTGTGCAGGGTTCAAATCCTGTGCTCACCCTTCACTGACATTCTTCTAAGACAAAAAAGCTGACGTTAAACTTGGCTTGAGCCTTTAACATTTAGCCTTTTCGTCAAATTGATCCCCAGCATGCGACGGTACAAATACATCGACAGATTAGCACAGTACCTTCAAATGTTCTGCTGTAGTTCCAGCTGTACATGGAGACCCAACGATAAGCAACATCGTTGTACCTGTAGTACGGGTCGCTGATGTGCCCGGACCTATACAAGTCTGTATATACATCTCCTGGAACTGTAACCCTGGTCACTAACATCCAGTAGAGAAGTGTTAATAGCATTCAAAACTTTTTATATAACAAGATTGTTATAATTGTTATAAACCGACATTGGTAAGATATTCTATGTCGGTAAAATATTCTACCGCGGATCAATATGTGCGGAGTTCAAATCCTGGGCTCGCCCGTCACTGACATTGCTTTCGAGTGAGGAAACTAACGTTAACCTTAGCTTTAGCTTTAATACATGTCAACGTCAATAAATGCATTATTTATAAATCTCTATCAAGTATAAAAGTAGGTTAAAATTTAAATGTAAAACAAAAATTGACACATTATGTGACAATTACGTGCAGGCCTTAAATTAATATATTTAATTTTCATTGTGTAAATGTAATTTAGAGTGTAGAATGTTGATTTTCATAATAATTTTTATAGATGATAAGACATACGTATTTATCTTGGCACACAATTACTCGAAGGACTTCGTTGAACATAACTAATAATTAATGCAAATGTTTGGATTTTTAATTCCGAATTTGTAAGTGCTACTTGTGGGCCTGTATTTCAGTAAATGCACTCAAACTGCTTAAATATTGTAAATGACAATTGTGATATTCATAGGCTAAATAAATAAATGAAGTTATATTTCAAATTCAGTCTGTACTTTCAAATCGTGCGTGTACGAAAGACTGTAGTCTTTCGTACACGCACGATTTGTGTAACAGCAATATCAGGATCGTGTATAATCCAGACCACCTACTGGCTCCTCTTTTGCCCCCACTAAACTAACATCCAAATCCAACTCGAAAGAAGCTATACACTTCCAACTAAGCGTAGATCCTTGAATGTTAAAAATTTCAAAACTCCCATGATAGTAAATGTTCTACAACCAAACTGTAACTATTGTTAAAGTAGGGTATTTTTATTATTTGTGATTTCACTGTTATCCCAATTTAAGTATTGCAATTATCTACAGTTGTCACACTGTTTGTAATATAAAGGAAGATATATAATAATTCTCATAGAATTAAGAATTAGAATAGAATTAGAAATTTTTACAACTCGGCATATTCTTATTTGCAATTTATATACATAAATTGTTTTCTATTAAGCATTAGTTTCTTGATTCAATTGATTATTCTCTTAAAAATAATATCAATAGATAATAATATAAATAATATCAATAGATGATAATATGAATAATATCAATAGATTATATTGACTAACACACAACCAGAGGCTTCAAGGAATTCAGAATAAAACAATTTCACATACTTAGAAAATATTAAATAAGCTATCAATTTGGTGTAAACATTAGGGCTACAGAGCTAGGTCTAAAGGTCAAATATCGGATTTTGACAACTTGTATTATTTTGGTCACAGCCTTCTTAAGTACTTCCAAACAACCATCAGTTATCTTCCCCCGTGTCACTCCTCGTCCCAACAAGATCTCAACTAAAGAGTAAGATAATAGATTTAAGAGGTACAGTTTCAATACATCTTCCAATATTTCTTCGCTAAAATCAGACCAGGGTTATATATATGGGATACAGCTTAATGGTTAGAGTGTTCGCTTCTGAAGCAAGTGGTCTCGGTTTCAAGCCCAGGTCAGTTAAACACTTATTTATGGGTATCACTAGGGCTCAAAAAATAATCATAATAGTAATAAGATATCGATGCTTCCTCCCAATTAGAGCTATCAATGGCAAAGATATGATTAAGTATGCAGATGATTCTTTAAAGGCAGGAACCTGTAAATCAGTTTAGAGAAACTGGTCACCAATCAAGATACTGCTACAGAAATATCCCAATATAACAATAAAAATTTAATATACCAAAAAGCATACTAAATTTTGTAATATACTTTTTTCATCAATACTCTGCATAATACTGAAAAACTTAATTTTCATATCATAGCTGTCTGTATATCATAGCTTAATGTGTGTATATATACTGTATATATATATATATATATATATATATATATATATATATATATATATATATATATATATATGTATATATATATATACAGTATATATGTATATATATATCTCTTAGTGCACTGCCTACTGGCAGGTCCATGGTACATAGCGCCTCCACTCTTCTCTGTCTTCCGCTTTCTCTTCATTTCCACATATGAGTGGGTCTTTAAATCATCTAACATACCTAATCTCTGCCTGCCCCAGCCTGTTTTTCCTTCCATTCTACCTTCTATGAGCTCTTTTAATAGACCTTCCCCCGTAAGAATGTGTCCTATCCATCTCTTCTTCCTATTTCTTAATACATTTATCAACTATCTATCTGTGCCAACTCTTTCCAGGACTTCCTCATTTGCAAGCTTTTGAGTCCCGCTAATCCTCTCCATTCTTCTCCAAATCCACATTTCCAATGCCTCCAGTTTCCTAATATCTTCCTTCCTTAAGGTCCATGTTTCACATCCATACAATAGCGTGGTCCAAACCAAAGTTTTCACTATCTTTACCCTTGTGTCTTTCTTTTGACTTTTTGTTAATAGGTCTTTTCTACTACCAAAGGCCGCTTTTGCTTGTGCAATCCTACTGCATATTTCCGTCTCACATTTCCCATATATATATATATATATATATATATATATATATATATATATATATATATATTAGGGCTGCAGATCGATTAAAAAATTTAATCGCGATTAATCGTACGATTAATCAATTAATCGACTAGTTAATCAATATTTTAATCAAAAATATTTTATATTATAAAATTAGTTTTTTGGACAAGTAAACCTGTAATTCATTGTCATGTACACTACCATATATTTATATTAATAATTGTTAAAGCTTAACGTCTATTTCGCTTCAAAGGATGATGACAGACATGTCTCTCTACTGTTAATTTGTTCAGCTAATTTTTAAGACTCACAAATTCATTCATGTTATCAGCTGAGAGTGGGGCTCTTTTTTATTTACTTTGAGGTCAGTAATTGAAGGTAGGCTCTCTGATGGCATAGGTGAGGCTGGTGAACTTAAAGATTGCAGAAATGCAGTGCTATCCTATGAAAACGCATGCCTTGTAGGCAAGTGATTCGACATTCGAGTTACTGTTAGGCTACCTGAATTCGTTATTGCAATACTTGTAAATAACGGTGTCATGTGTACGAAACTTAAATGCACCTTTTATAATACCATGTCCTATTCTGATGCCCTTATTCATTAGAGGCTTAATCTGAGAGTAAAATCTCAGACATTCACAGGATTGGTTACATGGAAAATTGACTAAATTGTCTAACGATTTAAACCTGTGGTATTAAAAGTGGTAGATATTAGCATAACTGACCGTTTCACTATACGGTGGGTTAATACAAGTTTTATAATCATACATGTCCATTTGATTTTTATCAGCCGGGTAATAGGGAGAGGTAATAGATACAGGGAAATATAAACTACGTTCTTGAATGTAGACAGTTTGGCGTTCAATTTAAAACTTTCCTATCAATAAAACATTATTGAAAAATGCCAATGTTTTTTAATTCGTTAAATTTTTAACTGCCATTAATTTTTTAACTGCCGTTAATTTTTTAACTGCCGTTAATTTTTTAACGGCCGTTAATTTTTTAACGCGTTAATCGATAGTTAACTGCTTTAATCTGCAGCCCTAATATATATATATATATATAAAATAATAATAATAACAATAATAAAGGTTTAACGTCCATTTCCTCATCCAGGGATGATGTCAGGGACGTCCCAACAGCACACATCACTACAGATCAATTCACCCAGACCAATCTGCGAAAGAAATGTGCTGAGGAGAAGTAAGGTCCTAACCAAAAGCCAGTCTGGTGATCAAAAAATGGTCAAGGTAGGTTGATTATGTCTATTGAGGGAAAAGGTAAGTCCTAAGCTTGCTAGAGAATGTTGAAATAGAAAAACAAGAGCAAAGATTAGCAGGTAAAGAGTTCCAGATTGTTGATTCAGCGTAAGAAAATGAACGTCTGCCCAATGACGCGAGAATATTTGGAGCTGAGAGAAGATTGGCATCGGTGGAGCTAAGTGCACGTGAGGGACGATAGGGAATAAGAATTTCAGATAGTAAGAAGGCTTGCCAAATCGCAGAGTTTTGAAAATTAATAGAGATATTTTATATTTTATGCGTTGACTAACAGGGAGCCAGTGAAGACTGCGAAGTAGATAAAGAGAGCGAAATTGAAGTCGAGAGGACTTATAAACAACATGTGCAAGAGAATTTTGGACGTGCTGCAAAATTGAGAGAAGAAGTAGGCAACCTATGTAATAATGAATTACAGTAGTCAAGCTTTGAATGAACTATAGAATTAGCAAGGATAGTGGCTGAATTTCTAGTAAGGGATGAACGTATTTGCATAATCTGACGAATCTGAAAGAAAGAAACGCGACAAACAGAAGAGATACAGGATTTAAAGTCAAGGTTTTCATCATATGTGACTCTAAGGTTTTTGGCGGATCGAGAAGGCGAAAGAGCAAGATTCTGAAAATTAACAGAGTTACTGGTAATTGTACTTCGTTGCAAAGGAGTGCCAATAAAAAGATATTCAGTTTTGGAGGGATTAACAGCAAGACGGTTAGCACAAAACCAGCAATAAACCTTGTCTAGAATGGACGAGAGATGAGCCAGTTTCTGATCGGAATCATGATTAGAAAAGGAAATATGGTTGTGTGTTTGTAAATAGTTGTGTGTCGTCTGCATAGAAATGAAAATTTATGGAGGACTGAGCAAGCAGGTAACTAAGAGGAGTGATATATAAAGAGAAGAGCAATGGAGCTAACACTGAACCTTGAGGAACACCGCGTAGGAGGGGTAGTTCAGAAGAGCGATTTTGACCAATAACAACCGATTGTGTGCGACATGAAAGATATGATGTGAGAAGGGAAAAAGCAGAATTAGATATGCCAAAACAAGATTTAAGCCTATTTATTAGGATGCCATGGTCAATCGTATCAAAGGCAGCAGAGAGGTCTAGAAGCACCAAGGCAGAACCCTGTTTACTACACATGACCAAGTTAAGATCATTATGTATAAGAAGAAGAGCGGTTTCAGTAGAATGGAGTTTCTATAGGTAGATTGATAATGAGAGAGAGAAGGGAAAGAATCAAGATGAGTGCATAAACGGGTATAAATTACCTTTTCAAGAAGTTTAGAGTTGAAGTTAAGATTGGAAATAGGACGGTAACTGGCAAGATCATCTTTTGGTAGAGAAGGCATTTTTAGCAAAGGAGATATAACTGCTTGCTTGAAGGTGGTCCGGAAGATACCTTCTGAGAGTGAGAGGTTGATTAAGTAAGTAATAGGAGCAACTAAAACATCAATACAGGATTTCAGTAATCGTGTAGGAATAACATCAAGGTAGCAAGATGAGTCGGTAGAGCGAAGAATAAAATTGTGTATTCTTCCAGTTTAGCTGGTTCAAAACTAGAAAGTAGTGGTGGTTCAGGCATATTTACAGAAATGGAGTTGTCGGTGTCAATGGAGTTGGAGGGTATAGAGCTACAGAGTTTGGCTAATTTGTCATCAAAAAGTTGAGAAAAGAGGTAGCAAGAGAAGATGATGAGGTGGTAGAGGGGAGTGACTTGGGAATGATGCGATCAAGCAGAGTTAAGTGCTCCCCACAATTTCTTGGGCCAATTTTGATTCTGCGAGATTAGATTTAGATAGTACAAACTCAAACTTTTAGCAGAACTAATCATTTTATTTAATAATTTTCTTTGTTGAATTAATCATTTTATTTAATAATTTTCTTTGTTTCAGGTACTTGGATTTAATGTCTGAATTTCTTAGTTCAGGTGGATTTTTCAGATCCTTCCTGAACATACATGTATGTATATATATATATATATATATAATATATATATTATATATAAATATATATAATATATATACATTCACTTTCAGAAGCCCACGTCTTCAGACTAGAACAGTTTATCCCTAGAACCTATTTTATGCACATTGATAAAAAATAATAATACTAACCTAGAATATCATTGGGCCCAGATAGAGTCCAACTATTTCCACTGAGAGAATAAATTTTACTTCCAGATATGATTCCAAGAACTGACAAGAATAGCGAAAGCAGCACGTACAGAATCATTTGGCATTAAAATGCCTATACACATATATTGGCATAAATATGAGGTGTTTTAATGAGATCAGATGTAATACAGTTACATAGTACGGTAGTAGTCAAACTCTTTACATCTGATTTAAAGTGTTCGCATTCTAGCAATGCAATAAATTATAGAATAATAAGAAAATATAGACACCTACAATTATGTCAGTTCACGTGATCAATTAAAAAACCACCTTAACTAGTATGCGTCTTAGTTTTAAACAAACATAAAAATCTAATTACCAAAACCATATTAGCAACATTTTAACAAACTGTACGTTAAAATAGTTCTATAAGATATCTTTGTGTGATTATTCGTTAAACAATATTTTACTATGCGCAACAAAGTTATTATGGCCTATAAATTATTATATTAGTATATAGGCCTACTTTCATAAAGTAAACAAAACAATGTAAACACATCCAGCATAGATATTTAACCTGTATGTTTAGAACTTCAAGCTAAGAGCTTGGAATAAGTAACCAATATTAATTAGAATTCTTTGGCTTCAGCTGATGGCAATTCAACGGCTACATCCCTAGGAGATTAAGTCCTCTTTTGATCTGCTTATTGTTAATTTTTGTTTTTAATGAAAAAGCAGCTCGTCTCGGTCTTCCA